>MU181950.1:230793-253190 GCA_016904865.1 Pissodes strobi
CAACCGACATTCCTTTACCACTTCTCTAAGAAACACATCCTTGCTTTATTTAGGTATTTTATCAAGCTTCTTTTTTTTTTTCGACCATTTATTGGATCTGTATAAGGCCTCTGCCTCCTATTCTTCTAGCTAGGTATATTCTAGCTACATCGCTTTTAGGATGTAACGCGTTGTATAATGTGAGAATCTTCGACTTATTTTTTCGAGTACTTTGAGATCTATGTGTATCTAACCACCGATATAATATGTGTTAAATTAGAATGCATACGAATACATAGAAGAACTTTTATCGATGTTTCACATAAGCAACCAGCGAAATTACTATTTACACTGAAATCGTAATATCGTGGATAATTACTCCTTTTCAGAAGACGCTATTCGCTTTTGATTTTTACGGCTTTATTTCTTAGATGGAGAAACTTTTGTCATAATTAAATATTTTTTATAATTTTTATGGATTAATATTATAGGAATTTCGACCATTCAATGGCTTAAGTAGAGATCACAGTTTTTTTTTTGGGACTTTCTATTATAATCCAAGCAATATTTCATGTTTTATTTGCATCGGCCACTCTCTTATTTCCCATATAGTAATTTGTTTTTTTCAGTTCTCAATTATTTTTGTTGTCGTATTTTTCTTGTATTTTCCCTTTATTTCATTAACTGGCAACCGACATTCCTTTATCACTTCTCTAAGAAACACATCCTTGCTTTTATTCAGGTATTTTATCAAGCTTCTTTTTTTTTTCGACCATTTATTGGATCTGTATAAGACCTCTTCCTCCTATTCTTCTAGGTAGGTATATTCTAGCTACATCGCTTTTAGGATGTAGCGCGTTGTGTAATGTGAGAATTATTCGACTTTTTTTTCGAGTGCTTTGAGATCTATGTGTATCTAACCACCACCGGTATAATATGTGTGAAATTAGAATTCGTACGAATACATAGAAGACGTTTTATCGATGTTTCACATAAGCAACCAGCGAAATTACTATTTACACTGAAATCGTGCTATAGTGGATAATTATTCCTTTTCAGAAAATGGTTCTAATATGGCATTTTGCTTTTGATTTTTATGGTCTGGTTCTTAGATGGAGATATTTGTTTTTATTTTTTATGGCTTAATTTATTTCGCTCATTCAATGGTTTAGGTAGAGATCATAGGATCACTATTTAGGCGCTTCTTATATCTACTTAATTTGAAGGATACATCGTATTTTCTAAAATTCCAATTTCATTTGTTTCTATGAAGTCGAATTAATTGTTTCAACTTTGCTTTGTCACAATTATTTAACCCAATTTTAAAGATGCCTCTCTAGTCTCATATTAGGGATTACAATTCCGAGGCAAATTCACAATATAGTTTTTTGTGGCTTTCTATTATAATCCATGTTTTATTTACATCAGCCATCTGTTCTATTCCTTTTAGGTACTTCCCATAGAATACTTTGTATTTCAGTTCTCAATTCTTTTTGTTGTCGTATTTTTCTTGTATTCGCCCTTTGTTACATTAACTGGCAACCGACATTCCTTAACAGCTTCCCTAAGAAGCACATCATTGTTTTCAGAAGAAAAAAAACTTGGGAAAATACCTAATTTTCCCAAGCTTTTTTTCCTTCTTCGACCATTTGTTGGACCTGTATAAGGCCTTCTTCTAGCCAGGTATATTCTATCTACATCGCTTTTAGGGTGTAGCGCGATGTGTACTGTGAGGATTATTCGAGTTTTTTTATCGAGTTCTTTGAAATCTATTTGTGTCCAGTCGATTATACCGGCAGTATTGCCCATGTGTTTATTGCTGTTACAGGTTACCGCTGCTTAAATTTGACCGCCGAATCTTTCGGAGGCATTTAAATGTATTATATAACCCAAACATTTTAAAACCAGAGCGGGGGCGGGCGCGGTGGCGGTCGCGGTGGCGGTGGCGGTAAAATACTGTACGTGTATTTGCCAGATCGCTTCTTTTTGCGGTCTTTAATTAACTTACATGCACAGTATTTTACCGCCAACGCGACCGCCACCGCTCTGGTTTGCGCCTCGCTTTATAAAAGTATGGCGTTTCTTGGTCCATATATTATATAATTTGCGAATGAATGTTCTTTTTCGGAAGACCATAATATTGATACAGGAGCTTGATTTGCATTTAGGTTCGGGAAACGCATCACCTGTGACCGGTGTCGACCGTCACAAGTCTCATCAGACAGGCTAGTGGGTACCTTTCCCGAACCTAACTGAAAACACAAGCTCCATGTCTATCAACGTCGTTATAGACGAACGGTAAGATGTTGACTCGTACACCCTCTGCAGTATGCTGGTTAAAGATTTAAAACTCTGAAGAATATTTCGTAAAATGATTTTGATATGTATCGGCTCTCCTTCGCAGGCAGTAACCACATAGAATAGTATATTATTTTATATGGAGGAAAAGTGATACTTTTCATGGCGCGCTCGTGATTACCAGCCTCACTCCGTTCGGCTGGTAATAGAGAGCAAGCCATGAAAAGTAACTTTTCCTCCAAATAAAATATGCTGTTTTTTCTTCAAATGTCGACAAATTAATGCAAAAACAACTCTTTCTAATAGTAATAATAATAATTATTATTAAAGATAAGTGGGTTCACAAGGGGGCTTAGACCGGTGTCGGTGAATAGGCACAGGTTGTTGCTATAGTAATGTAACATAAAGCTGTCAGTGGACACTGTCAACAATAATTTTTTTTTAAATTGCGTCTCCGATTGCGTTTTAATTCCGTATTGATAAGCAGTTATTGGGTAAGTTCGATTAAATAATAACCAATTTGTTCCTAAATTAGTGATTTTAAGAAATGCAGTGCACAAATTGAGTGATAAATACAAATTTTAGTTTAATAAATCGCGAGTCGTTGGCGCTTATTTTGTTGTTTGTTTGTATCTATGTTACTATGACAACACTTTTACCTCCGCCGGCGGAAAAGTGAAAAGTAAAGCTCCGGCGGAGGAAAAACGAAACTTCACGGCCGCCTACACAGTCGAGTAAAGACGGATTTACTGACGTTTGAAGAAAATAGTATATTATTTTATATGGAGGAAAAGTGATACTTTTCATGGCGCGCTCGTGTTTAACAGCCGAACGGAGTGAGGCTGGTAATAGAGAGCAAGCCATGAAAAGTAACTTTTCCTCCAAATAAAATATGCTGTTTTTTCTTCAAATGTCGACAAATTAATGCAAAAACATCTCTTTTTAATAGTAATAATGTCTAATTATTATTGAAGATAAATGGGTTCGCAAGGCGGCTTAGACGGTCGTAGGTGGCCTTGCTTAGACCGGTGTCGGTGAATATAATGTAACATAAAGCTGTCAGTGGACACTGTCAACAATAATTATTTTTTTACGAATGCGTCTCCGATTGCGTTTTAATTCCGTATTGATAAGCAGTTATTGAGTAAGTTCGATTAAATAATAACCAATTTGTTCCTAAATTAGTGATTTTTAGAAATGCAGTCACAAATTGAGTGATAAATACAACTTGTAGTTTAATAAAACTTGAGTTGTTGACGCTTATTTTGTTGTCTGTTTGTATTGTATCTATGTTGCTATGACAACACTTTTACCTCCGCCGGCGGAAAAGTGAAAAGTAAAGCTCCGGCGGAGGAAAAACGAAACTTCGCGGCCGCCTACACAGTCGAGTAATGACGGATTTACTGACGTTTGAAGAAAAAATCTATTTTGTACTCGATAGTACCCTTTAATAAAAGTATGGCGTTTCTTGGGCTCTATATTATATGATTTGCGAATAAAAGTTATTTTTCGGAAGACCATAATAGTAATTCAGGACCTTGATTTTCATTTAGGTTCGAGAAAGGCACCACCTGTGATCGGTTTCGACCTTCACAAGTCTCATCAGTCAGGCTAGTGTTTTCAGTTAGGTTCGGGAAAGGTACCCACTAGGTCTGATGAGACTTGTGAAGGTCGAAACCGGTCACAGATGGTGCCTTTCCCGAACCTAAATGAAAATCGAGCTCCTGTATCAATATTACGGTCTTCCGAAAAAGAAGTCATTCGCAAATCATATATTAATATAAAGACTTATTTTAGAAACAACTTAACGGATGCGCCATGGGTTCCCCAATATCCTCCACTATAACAAAATTACTAATGGAGTACCTATTTAAACTTGATTTTGAATTGTTGCTTTTTAAGCGGTTTGTTGATGATTGTTTAATGGCAGTTTCTATAAGTAAAACAGAAGAAATCTTGCACAAATTTAATAATTTATAAAAAGTTACAGTTCATCTCAGAAATAGAAGAAATTAGTAAAAATAATTTTTTGGATATGACTCTCATAAGAAAAAATACCAAAGTCTTAGCAGAATGGTACACAAAACAAACATAGTCAGAAAGGTACTAATATTATAATTCAAATCATTCAGTCGCGTAAAAACATAGCGTCATTATTGGACTAACTGCACCTGAATTACGATCAAAAGCATTAAAAAAAAGTAAATTAGACCATAATCTTAAATAATTTTAAATCAGAAGACATAGACCAAACCATTAGTAAGAAAACATACAAAACTCACAACAATTGAGAGATAAAAAAATACAAAGTGACATTCAATCAAATCAATAAAAATACGTAGCACTCCCGTATACAAACGGACTTTCAGAACAAATTAAATACATTTAGGGGAAACATGCATTATTGCATGTCACAAAACTCATAACACATTAAGTCACTGTTTACAAAATTAAAACCGAAAACACCGGTTATCAAAAGATCAAATATTGTTTTTTTTTTCTTTTTTTTATGGCAGTGGCACACACACTAAAGGGAGATCCTATGGCGCTCGACGAGCGGTGTGTGTGCGAAGATGTTGATTGACACGGTTCTTGAATAGTTGTAGGTTGTAATTAGTGGGAAACAGATGTTCTGGAACTGAGTTCCACAGTGATGCAGTGCGCCAGACAAAGGAGTTCTTGTAAAGCGATGTTCTAGGTGTTTCTAGTTGTACGACGAACTGGTGCGCTCCTGCCGTCTGTCGTGACTGTCTGACAGGAGTTGCCAGGGGCGGGACGGGCCAAATCCTGGGAACATCTGCGGTGAAAGTATCTGTAAAATAGGGACATCTCGACCACATGTCTGCAGTGTTCCAGACTATCCAGATTCCGGGTCAACTCCGGGTCGCCGACGAGACGCACAGCTCTCTTCTGAATGGAATCCAGCAGCTTTAGGGTGAGCTTTGGTGCGGCATCGGCACCCCAGATATGTGAGCAATATTCTAAGCACGGTCTTATTTGCGCTTTGTACAGCAAGAGCAACTGCTGGGGTGTATAGAGTTTTTTGTTGCGAAATAGCGCACCAAGCTTCTGGGAGGCTAATTTAGCGATGTTAGCAACATGGTCATGCCATGCCATATTGCTGTTGATTAATAGCTGTAATCTGCTCCTGTCTGCGGTGGTGAGTCTCATTCGCTGATAAGGGTTCTTCTGAAGTAAAGTGGGAGACAAGGGTACTGTCATCTGCAAAACTGTAAACAGGATTATTCGTTTCGATCAGCAGGTCGTTAATATAGATGAGGAACAGAGTTGGTGAAAGTATTGCGCCCTGAGGCACGCCCGCGTTGATGGTGAATGTGTCCGAGATGTGTCCATCGACTTCAACGTGTAGGGATCGGTTCTTAAGGAAACTGGCCAGCCAGCTGCAGAGAGAGGCTGGCAGTCCGAAGGACGGCAGTTTGTTGAGCAGTCCGTCATGCCAAACTATGTCGAATGCCTTTGAAATATCCAACGCTATCGCTCGTGACTCTCCGTATTTTTCAATTGCCCTACTCCATATATGAGTGACATAGGCCAATATATCTCCTGTCGATCTCTCTTTGCGAAAGCCGTATTGATTATCGCTGATTATTCTGTTGTTCTCAAGGTACTTGAGTAGTTGCTGGTTGACTACACGTTCCATGACTTTGGAGATTATTGGAAGCAAGGCAATTGGGCGATAGTTTGAGGGCGTAGTTTTCTTGCCTTTTTTTGGAACACGTTGCACTCGAGCGACTTTCCAAGAGGATGGGTAAATCCCTTTTCCGTAAGAAAGAGAAAAAAGCCTGGAAAAAACAGGTGTTAGTTCGTTGGCGCAGTTCTCTAGCACGATGGCAGGCATTCCGTCCGGTCCTGATGCCTTTTGCGTATCTAGTTCTTTAAGGATTTTGCGAATATCATGGTGATGAAACTTGACTTCTGCCATGGTAGTGTTGACGTTCGATATGGTGGGGAGAGTCTTGCCTTGGGGGACGTTTAAGGTAGAGTGCGATGAAAACATTTTGGCGAGCATGTTCGCTTTTTCCTTGGCTGTAGTCGCCGTGATGCCACGTTCGTCCGTCAAAGGTGGGAGAGACATTTTTGTAAAGTTGTTACTTACTGCCTTTGCTACCGACCAGAAGTTCCTGGACCCACTGGGACATTGCAAAAGTTTATTCCTGATCCTTTGATTGTGTTTGTTCTTAGTTTCGTCGATCACACGTTTGCATTCGTTTCTCGCTTCGACAAAATAATTGCGATTTTCAGCGATCTGATTTTGCTGCCAGTACTTGTAGGCTTGCTGTTTCCTAGCTACAGCTCTTTCGCATCTTCTGTCGAACCAGGGCTTTCCTTTTGATGGTAACTTGATGGAATTTGGGATGTATGCTTCCATTCCTGAGGAGATTACTTGCGTGATCTCTTCGCAGCAGACTGACGGGTCGTCAGTCCAAAGCAGACGTCGAGCCAAGGAAAATCTAGGTAGAACTCCCTTAGATCGTCCCAGTTTGCAGAATTGTAATGCCAGATTTTGCGAGGCAATGGTGGGTCTTTCTGTATGAGTGGCAATTCACACACCGTTGTAATAAGTTTGCGGTCGGAAGTACCTAATGGCGGACCAACTGTAATTTTGTACTGGTCAGGATTGGTGGTTAGAAAAAGATCCAGGAGGGCGGCGAATTCGCCCCTCTCTGAGATTCGAGTTGGTTCGTCTACAAGTTGAGTAAGCCCGCAGCTTCTCTACCTTCGTTGTCGGTCTTGTTGTGATGTTTGAGCCAGTTTGTGTTGTGGGCATTGAAGTCTCACAGAACGATTATTTCTGAACTGGGGTGATCGACCTGTATTGAGTCAAAAGTGGTAGCTAGTTTTGAGAAAAAGCTTTGGTAGGCCCTATCGCTCGGAGGGCGATAGAGACAACATATAAACTTGGTTAATCCCTTGGCGGTGAACTTGAGCCACATAACCTCAAGGTTGTTCGGTTCGAGTATTTCCTCGCGGTGACATGAAAGGTCGCTTCGGACAAAAAGGCATATTCCGAACTTATGTCTAAATCGGGTATGTAAGTCGTAACCAGGATAGGGGTAGTTCACTGTTGTTGTTGTAGAACATACTTGTGTTTCTGTAAGGGTTAGAATGTGTGGTCTATTTGCTTGTAGATGTTGGTGTACCGAATTTATGTTTGTATTTAGGCCTCTTATGTGCCAGAAATCTTTTCTAAATTGGTTCGGTATCTTTGCTATCTGTGAAATGCGGAATGAAGGGCTCCCAGGGCCACCCAGCGCCCGGAGATCCGAATGGCCGGGGAGTTTACTTCCGGAATATTGTGATCCTGGAAGCACCATCATGTCCATATATTCCTACTGTCGAAGCCGGGAACACCAGCGCGGAAGCGGAACGTGATTTGGGAAAACCACTTAGCGCCTCCCAGTTCTGGTGGGGTGGTCTTTCACCGGACGATGCGAGTAGGCGTATGCATCTACCACCTGGGGCCGCTTCCACTGGAAGTATCGGCCTCAGACTCATTGCTCTGGTGGTCCCTAGTCTGACAGGGGTAAAAATGGGGTTTGTTGGATCACTCCCCAGTGATCAGCTCCAGGCTTTGTACTTTAGTGTTCTCCAGCCTGGAGGAGGACGATGGGATTTGATGGGCCACATCCCGTGGCAACTTGGAATGGCGGGGGCGTCACTCCCCGTAATCAAACTGCTCTCACCAGTTTGACGTTCCTGCCTGCTAATACAATGCAGCCCCTCTTGTCACAAACTGTCATTGATCGGCTCCAGACTTTGTACTTCGGTGTTCTCCAGCCTGGGGGAGGACGATGGGATTTGATGGGCCATATCCCATGGCAACTCGGAATGGCGGGGGCGTCACTCCCCGTAATCAAACTGCTCTCACCAGTTTGACGTTCCTGCCAGCTAATACCATGCAGCCCCTCTTGTCATAAACTGTCATTGATCGGCTCCAGACTTTGTACTTCGGTGTTCTCCAGCCTGGGGGAGGACGATGGAATTTGATGGGCCATATCCCATGGCAACTCGGAATGGCGGGGGCATCACTCTCCGTAATCAAACTGCTCTCACCAGTTTGACGTTCCTGCCAGCTATTACAATGCAGCCCCTCTTGTCACAAACTGTCATTGATCGGCTCCAGACTTTGTACTTCGGTGTTCTCCAGCCTGGGGAGGACGATGGGATTTGATGGGCCATATCCCATGGCAACTCGGAATGGTGGGAGCGTCACTCCCCGTAATCAAACTGCTCTCACCAGTTTGACGTTCCTGTCTATACCATGTACAAACTATCCTATGAAATATATAGGCAATATATGACAAGTCAATTGCTAAAAAATAGATTGAACGGTCACAAATATACTAAAGATGCTTCAAACTGCTCTTGACAGACACCAGAGAGAAACAACACATATTTTTAATTTCAATGGAACTCAGGCCCTCAATCAAGATCAAAATTATCAAAAACTCAATATAAAAGAAGTGATCGAAATTAAAAAAAAGAATAATGCAGTAAATAACAGAACTGATGTTGGAAATTTGAGCCCAATCTATAATAATCTCATCCTCCAAAATTAGACATCGAATTTACTAGGAACCCTTAAATGCATTTAACTATCAAATACAAGAAAGCATTTATCACAAGTCAGTTCCCTGCACTAATTCCGGTTACAAACTTACCAGAAATTAGCACTGAGTCTCCATAGAGTCTACGGACAACATATGCAGCTCCCACCTTACAAAAAAAACTAATCAATAAAATAAAAAGAGTGACGAAAAAGTAGCACAGGAGACAAAAATTCTAGGACAGTATTTACCAATTTAAAGAAATTATAGCTAATTAAAATTCAAATAAAAGTCATGTCAAATGCACATTAAAAATGGTTAAAGGAAATTTAATTTTTTTAGTGAATTTTTGATTTAACAGGTACGTGTGCTTCCAGGTATTTTTCGTAGTTTAGCAAATTACTGCAAACACTCATATTTCGAATAACTTATATTCTTTTTATCTGATTGATATATATAGATTAATTATTTGGTTTAAATATAAAATCAGCTACCCAAGAATTGCAGAGCTACCTTTCAGTTCATAGAGATGTATTTAAATGTTACTTATCAAAATACTAGTATTATTGTTACTTTGTATATTATTTTATTTGTCTGTAAAGTCGTCGCTTTTAATGTTTATAAAGCAGTTCTGTAGCAGTACATCCTCTTCGTTTAATTTTGGAAATTAAGAGAAAAAAAAATGACCTCACCAAAGATCCTTCGTTGCCGTTTCCTCGCATGGGTGTCTCGTTGTTGCCGGTCTTTGTGGCTCTACGTGGGGCTAAGTTGCCCAGTGCACCAGGAACAGGATATATTCCAATCGCCCCGTTAGATCGAAATACAATGAGATATGCATCATAATTTGTGAAATAATTGGTTTAAATTTGCATAATGCTACCTACTCATTTAAATACTTTGGGTAACCAGAGTTTAAAACACATTATAGACAATACTTCGAGTTTGGTCGAAATTAATTCTTAAGATTTCACCTCTATGCCTTAAAGTTTTATACTCTGACTACTTGAGTACGAGCCCCGTATGTCAATATGGGTGATTAAACCAACCGAGCTAAATCTGCGTTACCAGGTGCGTTCGCTACCCATTTAAGAAAAACAATGCTTCGTGAAAACAATACGAAAACGCAGGTTTACCCAGAAGTATATATGTCATCGCACTTTGAAATAAAAATACTCGAATGCCGTCTATTTTTGGATCAGAAAATTTACGGTTTGTAAGATTGCACTCGGGTTGCGGTTTGTGAAAACAAAATCTTCGTGGGCAGACAAATGATGCGATATTTTAAAAGAAAACCTAATAAATATTAACGAATTAATATGTTTATCCAATGCTTCTGTTTTAAAATTAAAATGGGTAGTTAAACTTTTAAAATATTTTTTTTTCGAAAAAAAAATATTTTGTAAACTTAATTTTTATTAACAAATTCTCGAATTGCAGCGTTTCAGAAAAATTTAAATCTTTGATAAGCAAATCTCTAAAAACAATAAGCTTTTCGAGCTATCAAAGTTCAAATATCAGCCATTAGACTAATTTTATCACATAATTTGACAACAAATTGACGTCAAGTAGCTTCATCCTCTGAACGGTTAAAAGGGACTTGTACCGTCGATTTATAATTTTTATAAAATTAATGATGGACTGCAGGAATACACAGAGAACTGCATAGTTGGAGCAGACTTTGAAGTTTTCTTCTATGCACAAAGTCTTTTTATAAAGCATTTCAAAAACTTAACCCGTTGGCAGTCTTTGTAGATATTTTTAATGAGAATAGATTGAAATTCTTGATCAGAAAGTTTTTCTTTCGAGTAATACTGTAGCCATTTTATTTTAAGCCAATTGACAATTTCTCCGTTTCCATTTTTGTTTCAATTTTTAATGAATATGGAAGATAAATATTTAAAATTTAAAAAGTTAATAAAGTTAAGTTTACCTCTCTTATAGTTTTTGCTTTTGCCATCCGTACAGTTGTATACCAACTCTCAGGCGTAACAAAATCAATTTTATTGCCCCTAGTCTTAATGTTGAAATTAGCGCTATGGCATTGCATTTCAGAATGCCCAGATTCTATGAATTTTTGGCTCATGACTTCTACTACTGGAAATTCCGAAACTGCCTTAAGAAAGATTGCAGCATTGACGCAATTTCTGTTTTGCCTGGATGCAATATCAGAATAAAAAGTAATTTCTTTGCAAAATATGCTACAAGCAAGTTGCAATTTCGGAGCATCCTCTCGATTCTACAACTGCATGCCATATATAAATTGTGGCATCAGAAGTTGCCAAGTAGTAACAAGTAAATTTAAAAGTTTTTAACTTCTGAGCGTAATATAATTTACAGAACATTAAGGGACGGTCTTTCAAAAATATTTTGCATCTTCATTGTATAACAAGCGAAACTAGTATTTACTTTGGATCGTTCTTTTAGCTTTTTTATGGTCCCTACCTTCTTGTTTTCTAATAAGTTGTAGATGTTGAACAGAATTTCATCCACAAGATCGAAACAGAATTTTTTCATGCTACGCGCGTTTCGCTAACCGTGGTAGCATCGTCAGGAGATGATTAAAACGCGGGTCGGCATCGAGTGCAAAAATTCTGTTTCGGTATTGTGGATAAAACTTTGTTGTAGTGCATTTTGCCGAACGTTTCAAACCCGTACTTAGTTAAGATGTAGACCATACTCTTCTTGCAGTGATAACTTTTTTTGTTCTCCCAAAAATCTGAATTTCGTGCACAAATCGGATTAATCTTTTTTTTGGACGAAATCTAAGGTAAAATTCAATAGTAATACATTTCTGTAAAAGCTAAATTTTTCAGTGAACGACATTTCTATTTTGGCAAAAAAAGTTTGTAGTCTTCATGCTGCGGTTTTTCAGAAAGGTTGAAAGGCAAATAATTTCATTTAGTAGTGCTTCTACAATAGTGCGACAAAAGTACACTAATCTACTTGATATGTTCTCTGATTACATTTTTTTACACTTTCTGGTCTTTTTTGGGCAGGACTTTCTTACCACGCAAGTCTGGTATAATAGTGCCTATATTAGAAAGCTTAATGCCTGCAATTCTAACTTTCCTACTAGAAATGTTAAAGGTGGAAAGGAAAAATGTTGACGATCATCTTGATTTAATGTTAAATTGTAAATAAATATGTTGATCGTATATCACTGTTTTCACTATAACAACGTTTTTTACGGAATACACGTGTTATAGTTAAATTCGATCTAAGCTCTTGAGATTTTATCTAAAAAAAATTGGTAGAATATTTTCCCATTGTTCTTTTCTAAAATATTGTTAACATTTATAATGAAAACAACATGCAATATCTCTCACAGTTCTAGCGGAATTAAATTTACCTTTTTGTGTATACTATATTTTCCTTCCAATATTAAATTTTCTTGCACAACATTTAAATGGCGAAATATGTATGTTAGAAAATACCGTTTATTCAAGTATTACTCACATTTTAAAGGCAGACAAGCATTTAATAGAAGGATGGGACATCTCCCCATTACGTGAAACGAGTGCGCCAATGTTTAAATAACAGCTGCCCAGGCCTCTGGATTGACAAAGGAGGTCCCGTGGCATGGCTAGCAAGATTACTTGACTTCCAACCATTAGAATTTTTTCTATGGGAGTATTTCAAATCAAACTTTTGTAAAAATAAATCTCTCAAACCATCGATAACTCATAAATTTGACATCAACAAATTTTAATAATGCATAACAAATTTATGCTTGCATGAAAGTTGGAGGTACTTCTTTTTAACAAAAACTTGTTTTATTTTTTTTTTTGTAAATATTTAATTAATAAAAAATGGTTGGTTTAATATTTGAAATGTGTTTGTATGCATCAAATGAGTTAACTGAATCACTTATGTGAGAAACCCGATAAATCCACATAGAACGTGATTTGACATTTTACGGAAGAACCAGACCAAATTCATCATGCACTATTCTATAAGGTGATCGTCTTTAACTGTTGCATTTAGTTTGAAAACCAGATATTTCCAGGTTTTGTCAAGTTTTTTGAAAGAAAAATGAAATTCTAAGGTTTGTTTGCAGCAGTTTGGTAGTTAATATCCATAAGCATTAAGCAATCTTTTGTATTGTATTATATGATAAGAGTATCATTAATAATGTCAAGAATTAGTGGCCTAGATTTTATAAAATAAATTGCTCTAGTACAGACCCTGCAAGTAGTGAAAGGGCTCCACTGTTCATATCGACGTTTATTCAGTTTTCTTTCAACGACAACTTTAAAGGCACAGTAATATCATATGAGTACTCATGGATTATTATCAAATCATACGTTCCCACTTGGGACAAAACTTCCTAGATTCAACATACTTTGAACAGAACTAGCTTAGTCAAATATTAAAGTACCTATTAAGGAAGAAAAAAGAGTGTGCTTGTGGATCATACACCAGAAGTGAAACTTCATCTGCACGAAACAGAAACGGAGAATAGCCTACAGGTCGTCACGGTGTATTAGATGTACGGCGCATAACTCTCGCTCCCTATATTTTATCACATGTTTTCTGTTATATAATAAAATAATTTTGAATGTTGCACAAGTTTTCATAAATAAAATATTATTTATACAAATTTGTTGACACAAATGGTAGAACATACTATACTCTGTAATGACTCTGTATAGTATCACCGACTAACTCTTTCCTTCTGTCTTTCTTTACCAACGCTTCTGTACTGCTTGGGAGGGAATTATACCTTTACACTATTATAAACACTACTAAATATATTTGGAGAATTTTTCTGATTTTCGGTCTTCAGTTGTTCTTCGCGGGAAACTTCTGAGCATAAGTTGCTTTAATTTTTCCTATAAATGATCAGTGGAGTTAAAGTTCCGTGACTAAGGTGGTAAATATACTTAATGTCGGAATTCCTATAATTTCCATTCAGGAGTTCTGCTAGCTATGTAGTAGGGGTCGTTATCCTGTTGACGAAAGTAACGACCGTCAAGCCCCAATTTCTGAACATTAGGTATTAAATGTTGCCTTAAAACATTGCAATATCTATGCTGATGTGTAATGATTTGAATAAAATTTTTATACGCCAGCGGCTGATATGCATGCTCAATTTCGAACAATACTTATACCTAGCACATTGTTTTCTTCAAAGATAATGGCAGCATTAACACAAAAGTTAAATTACGTTTCGAGGCTAAAAACCAAACGGCCCCTGGTGTTAAAATATGGATTACTTTCTCTCGAAAACATTTATTTGAGCCCAGTCGCTAATGCCATGGCCGCCACTCGCAGTCAATACTCCTAAAGAATTTTCTTCGTTTCCATAAATCCATTATGAATCTTCTTAACTGAATTTAAAATTTCATGTTTTCTATCACTCCCGATTAATTAATTCACTTGTGCTACTGGCCACATAATTATAAGCATACGAAAACAGAAAATTATAATTCATTTATTTTGTATGACATATTTTGACATACACGTATTTGGCATATATGGAGATTTCTTTCAACGAAAAGTCATGCTTGAATTATAAAAAAGTTACCCTGGTTTTAAAATAAGCATATTTCTGTTCATTTTAGAGCGACAAGGCAACCTAAAACATTTTTAAAATAGAAAGAAAGAAACTACACTCCTAGACAAAAACAACCGGAATAAAATTTCGTTCAAAGTCAATCTTAAAATCTTTTTATGTTTTACATCGAATTTGAAGGGAGTTGTAGGCATTTTTATCATAAGTATTATCTGATATTGATTTTGCAAAATACTTTAATGAATTTGGTGTTATACAGTGTATAACCAAAAGTTGCATTTTGCCCTAAATTTCTGAACAATTTGTAGAAGAATTTAATTTTAAAATGATCGTCGTGTCGTTTGTTAACATTTCTTTTACTGATATTGATATCTTTATTTTTAAAGTAAACCCAAATTTGTAAAAGAAACTATGCAATTTACAATAAAAACTACAATTTAAAACATTATATTTTAATCAGGCTACATTGGGATTCTATTGCCTGGTAACACTATGATTAGTGTTTATCTTCTTTGCATTTTTTTATCAAAATTGTTAGTGTCCTACTGTCATTAAGCATTTAGTTTTGTTTTATAAATATGCGGTCAGAAGACCTATGATCTCTTACATTGAATGACGATGATCGTGATATACTCCAGTCATATAAGAATTTATCTGCGAAAAAAATCCAAGTGAGCTGAAATTTGGCATACACCTTTACTTTTATTATACTGATAATGTGTCAAAAGTCCCCAGCGATATCTTGTTTGCGTTTCAAGTTATTCAAGGTCAAATGTCAAACAAATTGATTTTTCGCAAATATATTGTTTCCTGTATGCCCTATGACTTTTTCGGCTATTAAAAAAAATAGAGATTAAAAAATTCTCTTCAAAAAGTGTTATATATATATTTTACGTAAAACTAACTTTTTTCACACTATACGCCAGGAAAATACAGGGTAGCGGTACATACGTTTCCACACGACCCCAGAGGCAGGATGCAAGGCGCGTTTTTTTTACATGGTTTTCCCAGTAGGCCTAATCCATGATTTTGCTTCATTTTGTAACTTCTACAGCTCATCTTCATTCTCGTCATCTATCCTCTCTTGCACGTCTTCGTCCTCTGTTATCTCATCCAAGTTGTCGTCCTTTGTCCCCTCTTCCAGATTTTCGTCGTTTTCCCCAACATTTTATTTTTCTCCTGTTATATTTTGTGTCAATAAGTCAACAGGATCAAACTGATTATCTTCTTCATTCTGAACGGTTTCTTCGGTAACGCAATTGACATTTGCGTTGAGACATGACTGACCGTGACAATGGCCGCAAAGTATTGAACAGGACAGTCCAACTTTTCTGCACCCGCAATTTGTGTTACATCCTTTAGTACAGTTGCAAAAAATAGTATTTAAAAGTACATCTGGTGCAGGTGGCAATAAAGTCCTAATGGGCTTTAAAATATTATTATTTAACGTCCATCCCCATTGTTCAGGATTTAAATCATTACCAAGCCAACTCTGTACTTGATAATACACTCGACTTAGATGTTGACATGCAGCTGCGGCAGTAGGTACTCCAGTCATATTAGGCCGGAAAAAGCAGCATCTGCTAAAAAAATGCAAGTGAGCTTAAATTTTGTTTACACCTTTATTTTAACTTTGGAAGCAATGGCTGAAGTGTACTTACTTGTCTAATTATACGTCGATACTTCTTAGGTTTCTTTATCTGTGCGTCCTCGTTGGCTTCTTCACCAGAAAAAAAAACAAGGTTTGAAAATTAAAGGATGCCAAGCTAGAGCGTACTTTGCGAGGAGAACACTGGGATGTACCGGGAGCTTCTTCAACTCGTCGCCTTTTAAATGCCACTACGATACTCTTGCGAGTATATTCCTTGCGACAGTTTTTATGTACCGTCACCGAATATGTACCCCTTAAACGTTCTGTATGTTCATCTTCTCTTTCCGCACTTGTGTCTCTCAAAGCGCCTATACCGCGTTTTACAATCACTGTAACTTTAAAGAGCGATTGACTGCAAATAAAACAGCACTCGTCCATCGCGACGGCTAATTTAGAAATTCCAAACCGAAATGTCCGTATACTTCTTCCCAACTAGATTTAAGCTAAGAACTTAAACTTAAACCAGCGGCAAGCAGAAGCGGAGGACTATACAAGGAACTCCCAGCAGGCGAGCGACGACAGTTTAAACTCAAGGCTAAATAAAGTGGTGGTAAATAGTTATTATGACATCGGGCGTTATTTTAACAATAGCTAACTTCGCGTTTCGATACATCGTATTGTATTTTAAATGTATTTACAGTTAACCGCGGCATCACGTAATCTTTTATATAGAGACATACTGCGTTGTGCTCCTTGCAGCATAATTTAGCCATGTTATTTAATGAATCGTTGGTTTTACGGAAAAAACTTATATAACCTTTTTTGTAGAGAACTCACTGTTCTTTATTTTTTGTAATTACCCAAAAAGTCCTACGATTTACGGAAAGCGAGATATTTAAGAAAATAAGAGTTTTATGACCTTTCACCTTAAATAACTAAAAACGCAAGCGCGATATTGATGGGGACTTTTCAGACATTGCTTCCAAAGTCAAAATAAAGGTGTAAACAAAATTTAAGCTCACTTGCATTTTTTTAGCAGATGCTGCTTTTTCCGGCCTAATATGACTGGAGTAATATACGTTACATTGCAAATCTTGGGTCGAACTTGGAGAAATCTACAAGATATGATCAGTCGCTCAGTCGCTTTCTTCAGACCGGTACGCACAACGTCCAGAATCAGAAAGAGATGTGTGTTATTCACAGGCGAATAGCGTTTTTGTTTGCGTTCGCTGGATAAACGAGAGCGTATATTGGAAAGGTGAGGAGAACGTTTTTCTAAATGTTGCATATCTTCCAGAAGATCATTATGGTGTGGGCAGAAATTTCATTACATGCTCGTGCAGACCTCGGTTTAATTGAAAATTGCGCTTTAACTGCTAATCGCTATATCGTGGTATGTTTAACGAACCACGTCAATCCTTTCGCAACATTTGTTGATACAAAATTTGTCTAATGCACGATAATGCGCAATCTTATATCGCAAGAGTTGTCAACGGTTATCTAGATGAAACTGACATTTAACGATTAGACTGGCCTTAACGTAGTCCTGATGTAAAACGATAAAACGATTGAGCATGTGTGGGATATGTTGGGGAGGATAATTTGCAACAGAGAACTAGAGACCATTCGGGATCTTTGAATCACTCTTCTTCAGGAGTGGAAAAACATTCCTCAAATGGCAATTGCCGATTATGTTCAATCCTTACGACGACGTCGCATGGCAGCACGAGAAGGCAATATACGATACTAGAGTTTGTTTGTTTATTTGATTACTATCTGCAATGGTTTCAATATTTGTTATTGTTGCAAATTGTATAGTTCCCCTTAAAAAATTGTGTTTACTTTAAAAATAAATAACTTGATGTGATCAAAAAAAAGAAATGTTAAGAAATGACGAGGCTTAAAAATATCATACAAAAACCCATCATTTCACAGGATGTTCAGAAATTTGGGTCAAAATGCAACTTTTGGCGCTACATTGCTTAACACCAAATTCATTAAAGCTTTTTGCAAAATCAATATTAGATGTTAATCACGATAAAATCGCCAACAACTTGAGAATAAAATTATCAAAATCGATGCCAAATTAAAAAAGTTTTTAATATTGGCTTTAAACAAAATGTTCTATTTCGGTTTTTATCCAGGAGCCTATAATAATAAATTGCTAATAACTTATTCCTATAGTAGCGGATATTTCTTTATCCTTAATATTCACAAGATCTGAGCCTCGGGCTGACAAAATCATAACAAAATCTTAGTTTTTGCTAGATATTTTGCCACTACTGTTCTTCCTACCTCACCTCGTATTTGTTTGCAATTTTGTACACATGTTTCTATTATATTCATTGACTGTGGTAGACGTGTACACAATTCTTCTAGTTGCAAAATACTGTCTGCTATAGATACATACATTTAATATAAATTAACTGTTGTTCCACTTTAACATTTTGAGATATTTCTTTGCACTTTTGGCTGCACTGTGAATCATCAGCCATCTGTGAAATTAAGTCTCTCAATTTTTGGAAATTATCTGCATAAAATATTGCCGCACGAATCCAGGTAACCCATCTGGTCACGACAAGCTCGGGTGGTAATGGTACTCTGGGCAAATTCTCCCTGTAAAAATTGGGCATTTATAAATGTTTTTTTCACATTTGCTATTAGGTCATTGACAACGGGAAGAAGCTCTAATAAATTGCCGCAACCCTAGTTAATCCGTGAGCTAGGCAAGTTACAGGAATTAAATTTTCATAAAATATTTTTAAATTCTGTTCTGCCTTTACCATATACGGCGCGGCATCGGACAAGAGGACAAGAAGTTTATCTATAGGAACTGAATTCAGCAAAAAGATGTGTTAGTGTTTCTTGAATAAAACTGGTAAATGCAAGTTTGTTTGTTTTTTCAGTTCAATTACAGCTATGAGATAAGCTTTTCCAGGTTCTTCTTCTGTGAGTTTTTTTCGGATCATTAAATTAACTATGTAACGACCACACCAATCAGTTGTTTCGTCGACGACAATATACATATAATTACCTCTAACTTCGTTCTTTATTTAATCTAGCATGATACCAAACATCTTTCCAACGACGTGTTTTCGTAATGTTGATTCATGTGGAGCAGTAAATTTTGAATATTTTTTGCAGAAAAGCCTATACTTGCGGGTTGGTCAGCTTGTTTAAAGGAATATTAGCAACTATAAACATTTTATAAACATTGTCGTTAAATTCTGATTGGCCATGGTTTTCGATTGTCAAAGTCTCAAAAGATTGCTTCAACATTGACTGAATGGGACCGGACTTCATCTTGTTAACCTTAATAATGGGAAACGGCGTCTTAATGTGTTGGTCTATTTGGAATTTTTTCGAGCAGGAAACAACTTTTGAACAAGGCAAAACATGATCCCCGTCCAAAACAAGTTTTGGCAAAGGCTTAATCCACGAAGTACATTTTATTTTCAACATAATCACCACTATCATTCTCGCTTTCACTTTGCTTGGGCGTACAATACTAACTGCAACTGCGATAAGGGACAACCTCAATAATACTCGTAGATTGTGTAACAAATGTGAACAAATAAATAATTTAAAGTAGGTATAAGCTGTAGGTAAAAAAAATCTAGTTAAAATATCTGGCCAGAAAAACGCACAGACTAATGCAATTTCTCAATAGAAGGATAGTTTATTACTTTATGTACCTTATTACTTTATTAGGCGGCGGTTACATTGGATAAGAATTCGTACGAAAATTTGCTCGTACGAATTCATGCGAATTCGTAAGAAGTCGTCGGAAGGAAACTAATGCGTATATTGACATATTTGTGGTTATATTGCTTACGATTATTTCTTACGAATTCGTGCGAGTTCGTACGTGTTTTCAATGCGACCAAAATATTTTGTTTTTTTGGGTAGTTGGTCGTACGACTAACTGAATTCGTTGGGCTTTAAATGACATGAATTGCAAAGTACTGATTACTTTGGTTCACGAACTAAGATTCTATGGGATCAGAAAAGCAAACAATGCCATAATAGAGAGTTAAATAAAAAATTATGGAAAGTAGCGGCTGGAATTAAACTAGGAGGTAGGTATTTCCATTTGGGTACTTACATATATTTATTCAATAATAATTTTTAATGTTTAGCA
This sequence comes from Pissodes strobi, assembly GCA_016904865.1. Taxonomy (NCBI): domain Eukaryota; kingdom Metazoa; phylum Arthropoda; class Insecta; order Coleoptera; family Curculionidae; genus Pissodes; species Pissodes strobi. The sequence continues at coordinate 250,887 of MU181950.1, forward strand.
AAAAATAAGTACAAAATATATTTATTTAACAACAATTTTTATGTTTAACATAAAATAACTATTACATAGGTACATTTTACAAATTGTTTCCATGTTTGATAGTAAGTGAAATTCCATACAAATCAACCCATGTGCTTCTATTATTTCAATGCAAGATAGTATCTCAATAATGGTGATGTTCCCAAAAAATGAAACTCTGAGATAGAATTCATTATTACTTTATAATAAGTTAATATTCGTACTGTATTCGTATAAATGAAACCGAGCAGTGTAACCACCTACGTCGTAAGAATTCGTCATAACTGATTCGTACGAATTCTTACGAACACATTTTCGTACGAATTCTTATCCAATGTAACCGCCGCCTTAGCCTATTTATCGCCCTCTTAGGTAAATCCCAATCTAAATCGAGATCAGGTGTTCAGGAGCCGGACCATTTAGGTGGCGGGGGGCATAAAATGTACGAAAATAGCACAGAAGTCCCAAACCATGCATGCAATAGTTCTTGCATTTCTCCTGTGTTTACCAGAATATTTGAAATCATTTAAACTAACCCAAACTGGAAAAAAATAGGATTTATTTTACACATGGGAGTTTTATTTAAACTTTTTTGACCTACTGTATATTTTCGATTAATACCTTAATAACATATCAGTCTAATAGAACATACCAAATAAGAATTTATAAACAGTAGTATTATTATTATTGCTTATAAGTGTCTACCTTTTAGTGTTATGTGTGCTAATAAAATGCATTCCTGAACCAAAAAGGATCGAAAATATATAATTTTATGGTGATCGTACGTCAGTTAACGCTCTGCAAGTATTGCCGCTAGACAGATACACAACCATAAGTAAACACTGGAAACGTGAGGTGTTTCATAAAATACACCTGATTCTCATTTAACATACATTGATGATTGATAACATACACTTAGGAATAACATAGCTATTATACAATTGGTGCTATCAAAATTATTTCTCCACCCGTTAATTTGGAGTCAGTAAGACTGAGAATCTGCTGACCTTGCGCCAAGCATAATGATCGTTGTTACAGTAAGGTCATGTATGTACTACATTATAGAGTACAAGAGCCATGTTAAATAAATTTTTTTAGTTACTAAGGCTTTGATTCTGCTTCAAATATTTTAATACGATTGCTTTTACCAAATTATAAAAGAAGCCTTTAAAAAATGTTCTGAAAAAAACATTATTTTTTTTGTATCCAGAATTAGGAAACGCTGATTTTTCAGATAGATGCAAACAAGATATTATAGATGTAGCAAATGACAGATTTGATGGTACATCAATAGTCTATTTGAGGTATGTATACCAAGGATCAATCATTCTAAGTTTGATATACTTAATTCTGAAATATTTGTAAACATTAAATAGGAAAATAACTTAAAAAGAAAATTAAAAAATCTGGCCATAATTGGTATGTACAGGGTGTCCTAAATTCGAGCCTCATCATTGGGATCTCGGAAATTAGAAGAGATACGAGGTCGGGTAAATGGAGGCAAAGTTGCGCAGTTTGATGGTGATCAAAATGCCACCTTACAAGTTTAAAAATTTCGAATACTTCCGAAGATTTTTGGAAAAAAACGAATATTCGCGATATTTTTTTTATGACTCTATTTGAATAGATATAACAAAATAAATTCCACATCTTCATTGCTACTTTTTCTGTTCTTCAAGATGGAGTTATCAGATTTTCATGCCGATGTTTCGTCTTTGAGCTGCCATCATCAACATTGTTTTTTTAAATACGGCCCTGGATTTTTTATTGCGGATTTTAAGAGCTTCTAAGGTTCCAAAACCAAAACCAATGATGTATCGCACTTATTCGAAAAATTCATATTAGTGACATTTTCCATAAGAACTCATGTGTTAGAGAGAGACAGAAAATAGATATTTAATAGGATTAAAAACAAAAACCTTTTTTTACGCATTAACGCTTTGCATAAAGAAAACTTAAAAACTAACATAAGAAGTGGTTAATAAATAATATAATTATTAAAGTGTCAACCCCCAAACCATAGGCTTTAGGCTATATTTTTAGCAATTTACCCAAGTAAATAGTTGTGTGGGATTATAGATTTGGAACAAAAAATACATTTCACATTATCATTGTTGTATCGCACTTTTTTGAAAAAATCATTTTAATGATTTTTGAATGTTAAGATCTTACCAAAAAATCTGTTTTTGTCTCTCTCTAACACATGAGTTCTTATGAAAAATGCCATTAATATGAATTTTTCGACTAAGTGCGATACATCATTGAGTTTGGGACCTTAGAAGCTCT
>MU181950.1:265369-320776 GCA_016904865.1 Pissodes strobi
TAAAACAAATTGTGCTAGGTTGTGCTAGATCTCAAGGTCCTGTGCTAGCGTTTTAAAGAAAAAATTAATGTTTCGGTATTGTGGATAAGTGATCGGCTTATCAGACGCCTGGGCTTGGCTCGCGGCGATCTTGTGTGACCGGGGAGTGTCGGGTTGCATCTCAGTCCAGGGTTTGATCGGACGGTAACAAACCCTTCATCCTCTTTTATACAGCACAGGGACCACGTTCCCATTGCTTCTAGTTGGCAGGTGACACCATCAGGCTACGTGTAATCGATTGATAAGGGGAAGTGTTTTTGGTTGCTTTATCTGGATATATTTTCTTTTCTTTCTCGATAATAATGCTGGTTCTCATTATGCTTCAACTCGAGATTATAGCATAACAGTTACCGCAATATCTGGAGAGTACTTCATCTAGCTCTACTACCGTATTTCCTTTTTGCCCACGTTTCAAAGTAGGAAATGAGTTCTCTAGTCCAGGCACACGCTCGGGTCCGTTAGAAGATTATCTGCTAACTTCCTGCTTTCTTAGGTTTAATGAGGAAGTTTCATCAAAATTTTTATTGCTGATTTCGATAGTTCATGAAAAATAAGTGGTCACCTGTTTTTTCTTTTTTTTTATAAGATGAAAAATGAGGCAAATACAATGCCTTGAAATGTGCTTTGACGTCACAATGTACATGAATTGTTACGTCGCAGCTTGCTTAGTATATTTATACATACAAAACTAAAAACTGGCATAGCTCAACTGGCATAGCTCTCGTAATACTCATCTTTGGGGAAAATAAAAAAATACGTATCGATTTTTTTTCACTGTTCTATAGTTTGCAATAAAAAATAATCAGTTTAAATTTTCGGGAGATTTCTTCATTGAGGCAGAGGCTTTGATCAACTCGTTCGCAGCAAAGATAGATATATCTTTTTCTCTGACGATCTCCACAACCCATTTAGTTGGCTCGTGTTTGGCAAATAGTTTGTCTGCCTCTTCCACTACTTATTATTCTGGTAGGATGTTTACCGCCGTGAGCCTCACCATTTTGTATCCGCTTCCCCACGGATCGTCCTTCACTTCATCTATTATTTTATCCCTTGCGGCCAGTTTTGCTTTTTGGATTTCCCTTTCCAGGTGTGATCGTTCTTCTTTGTATTTTAAGACAGCGAGATTTTTCTATTCTTGAGAAACATTAGCTTTTTACGAAGTCGTGTCATTGCTCTTTTTTTGCCTTTTCCTAGCTTATTTGAATAGGTCATATATAAAGTTGGGCATTTTCGCAGTGTCCAGCATCCACCCCTTACAGGTTGATTTTGTAATACCATTAAGCATTCTGATTGTTTTGTATTAAAAATATATAACTACAAATGGGACACAATAAATGAGGTGTACAATCAATCAGATCTAGCTCTTATCCAATAATATATCTGAAAGATATAAACGTATACATAAACCAATTGAAAGAAATGGCACACCCACAAAGGGAATTATTTCTCCAAAGGTTCTCGGAAGGTTATACTTACAAAACACTAGTTTAGTTAAATTGTAAGCTCGTCAGATATAGAACACTATCATTATACGTTAGGAGCCGCAAAATAATACCAAATATTAAATTTTGGTAGGTACTAATAAAATGGACTACTCTGCTAGCAAACATGATGAAAATCAGGAATTAGAACTCTAAGATAGGATACTTAATACTTAAAATGAAATTTTAGTTGCCCGGTTTTACATATCGTGCATAACTTCTTATGCCTGACAATTTTGATCTTTACGTTATTAAACTCAAATTCTCTTTTATACGGCAATCCTCTAAAATACTGAATGGTTTAGCAACTGTTACCTGATCAACAAGATATTTTGTCAACAATCAACAACATATTTTAAATGCTTTAAAACGATCTCCCGATCTATGATACCTATTTTTTGGGTGACACCAACTGGAACTTGATGTAATCGTTTATTGTATTTCCGGAATATCTCCATTAGCAATCGAATTGTAAATATATGGTCTTTCGTTGATCGATTATTCCTGACCCCACATTATCTCTATCATTTTTGAGCCCGTATTATCTCTCTTGTGTGAAAATAAAAGCTGTCGCCAAAAATATTATTTTTCCAGTCATTGCACAGTCACATTCTCATCTGTTTTGGCACTTGTTACTCCTACTGGTAGTCGTTTGCCCCAATATTCTGACAATTTAAATCTCTGAGCCGTTGCGTTGGTACGGCTGTTCATAAGAGGTCAGGACATAAGCTTTAACTAGAATAAACAATAATTTTTTAAACTTTCTAAAAAGTTGAGGCCACTTTTTTACCAAAGCTGATCGCTCTTGCATGTGAGCTCGCTTCTGATTTTCTAAGTAAGGAAGATATAAGGATGCCGAGTGAAAAAATAATGGAATAATTGTTAAAAAAAATTATTTTTTTATGCAGTGGCTATTACATTATTTTATCGACAAGAAGACTTGTATAAGAATATATAACTCCGAAAAATTTAAATTATATTTTAAAATCGATGAAAAAGGTATTCGTTATTCTAGACTCTATTATTTATATCTTCAGTTCTTATATCTACTTTTTGAAGATATGCTTCATCTCATATGGAAAGTTCCGTATTTAGAACCTTGCGACAAAATTAGTATATACTAACCCGAACTAACCGAAAGAAAATTGTAAGGAGTCGTTTTGAAAACCTCCTTCTTTTCCCACAGAAATAATAAACATTTGGATGCCTTAAATGCATCGAGCCATTTTTCTATATTTTTGGAGAGAATCTTTGAATTCACAAGAAAATTATTTATTAAATCATCTTTTTGTATAATATAATTTTAATGCTAAATTACGATGGACTATGCAAAATAAGTAATGGCATTATCGTAACTATTCTCAAAATAATTTAGGGTTAATTATCAACATACTCAACTTATTACATAAGTAAGTAATAAGGTTCACCTGTGATATAGAAGGTTTATGTAATTTATTTTACTTGTGGAACAAAATGTAAGTATCCCTCCAATGACATGCTAGCTGAAGAGTCTTCAAGTACCCAGTTAGTGTTTCTTTACTTATGTGACACAGTTAAGTTTCTTTCAGAAAATAATTAAAAACGAAACTTTACATGTAGAGTGCTACACTCGCAAGATTAGAACTGCATGTGGCAGTTGATGTCGTTTAGTTGGCACCGTTGCGTGGCAACTATTGGGCGAGGAGGCGATCCTTAAGAATAGCGTAGGTACCTAGACTGACTGCTAGGTCTCGCTTTCGCATACTGTCAATCACATGACAGTGTCACAATCTTTCTTGTGGAGCGCACAGTAACCAAAATATCTATTAGGCCTAAATGGTATTTATAAATGAATGGGAAACCATAATGTATAAAATTTCCTAAAAAACGCCGTGCCACATTTTACGAAGAATAATTAAGCATAAATTTTAGTTTCAACACGAATCCGGTACTGCAAACAAGCCAAACTAAACCGACGCGCGACGTCGACACTTCTATTTTTTGCGTTTGTTTAGAATTGTAGGAGCATGACTTACTCTTACTCTGTGCCTGCTATTTTTAAAGTTACAGATCTGTTTATAAATATTTAATATTTCCCTTGACTTAGGAAGTATGAAGGCATATTAAGATTAGCTTGCGATGAAATATTTCCGTCCAGGCAGCTTTAACAGCCGATAAAACTAGGTTAATTAAAAACTATGTTGCTGTAATTCATAACAATCTTTACTATAAAAAAAATATAAATACAAATTTTAAATAAAGTATCCATACTATTATACACAATTCTTAAGTAACGACCCAGCCAAAACGGCTAGACATAGTAAGCCGAATTTGGTATACAGGGTGTAGGGGGTTCATAAAGAAAACGGGAGGGAAACATTTCTCAAAACTTACATTCCAAGAGGTTGAAATCCCCCTAAAAAAATTATCTCCAAAAGTAACTACTATTTTGAAAAATCGTAAAACATGTCAATTTTATATTATTTCTACATAGTATATCATTTCTGATATTTGAAAGGATAATGCAACGGATGAAAAGCCGAAAGAAAGAAAGGATAATGCAACTGGTGAAAAGGCCTGTTAAAAATTTGCTGGAATTCCTTACACTGGACTGTTAAACTTGATATTCATACTGTTTTTATTTAAAGCACGAAAAAAAATTTGAAAAATTTATTCCAAAGGTTGAAGAAATCTAAAATTAAAAGTAGGTGTTCAACAAGAAAGGATTTTTAAATTTTCAATTCCAAAAAGTTGAAAAACCCTTGAAAATTAAAGTATTTTTAAAGTATTTGTGGGAGACATATCGATTTTATTTTATTTTAATTTTTTTGCGAATATTTAAAAGGACAATTCAAGAGGAAGGGGGGGTTAAAAACTAACCAGTATTCAAAATTGGATAAAATTCGTTACACTAGACTATTAAATATTGGCGCACATATTGTTTTTAAGGCATGTGAAAAATATATTGACAAAAATTTTTCCAACGGGTTGAAACCACACTATAAAATTAAAAAGGGATAATTTGATATAGTGATTCCTGATTCCAAGGGTTGAAACAATTTCCTTGAAAAGTATTTCTTTTATCACAAAAGTATTCCCTATTTTAAAAAACCCATATTACACCAGTTCTTGTAAATTTCAAAGGGCAATGCATGAGCGTCACCATAATTCTAATACAAATCAAGGATGCCAGTTAATGTATAGCGTTAAAGCGTCAAACATTGCCTTTGTTGGGGCTTGGAACCTTCGGCAAAATGCACTAAAACAAAGTTTAATCCACAATACCGAAACAGAGTTATGCACTCGACGCACGTTTCGCTAACCAACATGGTTATTAAAACTAAACTTAAAATCTAACTAAGTATAACCCAAACTAACCCAAACTAACCTAAAAAGATCCGATCTTCTTTTCCTAGTAGTCACGCTCGATCAACCAACAGAATTAGATCGTCTAGTTTGTCCAACATATTTTTTGCTAAAATACATATATCGAATTTCATAAATTCCACTTTTTTCCAATATGTCAATTTTGTCCTTTGTACCACCCAATACTTTCTTAATGTTGAAACGGATTTTGGTATACTAATTTTAAACCTATTTCCTTAAAAACTTTTGAGAGTCCTCCAAAAATACCGAAGATTATATGGATCAAGGCATATTTTGTATTTTCAGCCTGATTAACGAAAAAAGTGGAAGCACGAACGGTCTTTCTAAACATATGCCTATTAATTGGTCTATTTATTATCATTAAAACCATTAACTTTCGCTATAGTCTTAATAGTCCCCATTTCATTATTAAATCTTTCTCTGCTGAGAGGAAAATTAGCCATACGGTGTATACTAAAAAATGAAAGCTGGCCATTTTATGTTGGTCGCAGTGGAAAGAGTCATTAGAATATATCGGTTAGTGGCAGTACTCTATCTATAAATACCAAATTCTAGTGTGTTATTATCATTCCTAATCACTAAAGTATCCAAAAATGGTAGTTGGCCATTGTTCTCGACGTCATAAGTAAATTTAATGGTGGAGAAACGGTTGCTTAGTTTTGTTACAAAACCTCGATATTAGCAGTTTTTTTGTCGAAATAGCAAGAATGTCATCCACATACCTGATCTATACCCTTGGAGAATATTAGAACTCCTGACTGATTTCATTCTCAAATTTACTCATGAAAAGTTTAGCTAAGAACTGTGATAAACAGTTGCCCATTGCCGTGCCTTCAAATTGTTGGTAATAGTTATTTTATATTGAAAATTGTTTTGATCCATGCAAAGTTTGGTTGAAGTTAAATATTCTTTTTTTGATTTCGTTATCAAAACTATTCATCTCAAGTAATTCGCCAAGGTATTGCAAGGTCTGTGGTATTGGTACAATAGGGAAGAATGAGCTTACATCAAACGAGATTAAAATTTAATTTTGTTTATGACTTCTCGATTTGTTTGCACGTATACATAGTGCATTAGAATTAAAATTTCTTTAGCATAAATTTTAAGTGAATTCAAAGCCCTATTTAATAAGATTTCGTAGCTTTTCTTAATTTCACTTTTATTCTGCGGAAAGCTGGTTCATTTAAAAGCTAATTATATTCAAAAGCAATGATCGTCAAGTTCTAATTACTAGTCTGCACAAAGGAGGAGGCAAGTTTGATTTGAAATGTCACAAACTTGAGCATTTTTAGATATTCTACGTTGTATTTGAAACTTGCACTCTCCATCCACTCTATAAGCTCAGCATTTGCTCCCCATCTAAATTGACGTCTGATATGTGTTAATTATTATCTATGCAATTTGGATATAACCCGTACATAATCATAAATTGAAGTCGGGTTTTGCGAGGTTTTTTTGGAAGAGATCCGAAAGCGTGTCCCTCGAGAACGGGGATAGATAGTCAAAAGCCGATGCAGTGTACGGTTTATTTTGGTGTATTGTTTTGCTTCTGTGTTTTAACACAATAAGCTACTATGTACACTATATTCACCAACCTGAAAAATTAAATTGATTATTTTTTATTGCAAACTATAGAACATTGAAAAAAAATCGATACGTTTTTTTTATTTCCACTAAAAATGATTATTACGAGAGCTATGCCAGTTTTTAGTTTTGTATATATAGATATACTGAGCATGGTGCGACGTAACCAAAGACATATATTTTATATGTCTTTGGACGTAACAATGCATTTGTATTGTGACGTCATAAGCACATTTTAAGGCGTTTTATCTGCCTCATTTTTCGACTTATGAAAAAAAGAAAGAACACGTTTCCACTTATTTTTCATGGGCTATCGAAATAAGCAATAAAAAATTTGGATGAAACTTCCTCATTGTAAATTTCTGGCATTAGTAGGTACACTACGTATCGGAAATGGGCAAATCATTCAGAAGGTCTTGAATATTAAACTTTACGTATAACCTATCTAGCATTAAAGAGACCACTATAGAAACAATGCCATGCACCAATCAGGTCTTGTTAATAACATCTAAATCAATATTTCACATCGAATCCAGAGAAATCTAGCATATTATCAATCCCATTAAAAGCAAGTATCAATGCTGGTTTCAGAAGATGTTATTCCTTGTTTGTGCAGTAAAAATTAGGTATCACTTGGCAAAGTTTGCAATTGCTTAAAAAATATTGCTTAAAAAATGTGCTGCTGAACTATCAGCTCCACTATGCTAGCTTTTCTCCCTATAATACAAAACTGCATGCTTTCCTTCTAGCTGGAAATGCGCTCAGATACAACCAATGCCGAAGGAAGGTAAAAAGCTTTTCCAAATAACTACCGTCCAATTGCCTTAGTTCTTATCATGTCCATGGAGAAACTCAACGAAGAGCCCCAAAAATATCTCGAATTAGCAGGCATCAAAAGCGATCGCCAGTATTGCTTCCGCAAGCACAGATCAATGGGTGATCTCCTGACTTACGCAACCTATCTGTGGACCAAAGCTATCGAGTGCTACGGCGAATCTCGTTCAGTGGCTCTCGACCGAAGCTATCCAAAGCATTTGATAAGGTGTGACATGACGGATTGTTCAGCAAGTTAACAGCATACGAATTACCAGAGCTGGCTTTCCAATTTCTTAAGGGATCGAGGCATCCTAGTTTGTATTGGACATCTCTAGGAGAAATGTAAAATCAATGCCGGAGTTCCTCAAGGATGTATATTATCTCCACACTATTCCTGCTTTATATCAACGATCTCCTAGACAGGACAAACAATTCTATTTAGAGCCATGCAGACGGCAGCACTCTTATTCATGTCCAATGAACGCTGCTCGTTCCCAACGCAAGGAGAAAATCAGATTGCTGCCATCAATGATGATATATGTGAACGCCATCGCGGAATGGGTTGAGGAATGTCCAGTTTAATGCAGGAAAGACTCAAGCAGCTGTTTTCTCAAAAAAAGCAAACACCGCAGAACCTGACTTATCAATGACAGGTCAAACACTGACTCTGGCCTCATCCTAAACTTGCTGGGCGTCAATGTAAAAAACAACATGTCTTGGTGTAATCACGTCACCAAAATCATCAAGCCAGCAGTATGAATGCTAGGAGCACTCTATAGAGCAAAAAAGTTCTATACACTATACAGATAAGTCCATCTGTGGAATACTGTTCCCATGTGTGGAGCTCGGCACCCATACACTTGCTCAAGATATTGCACTCCATACAAAGGAGAGCAGTGCGTTGTGGATGACCCAGAGTTGACTAAAGATCTCTTTACTATCGATACTATTACGGAAGGTGTTCGCATGAGCTGGCAATTATGATTCCGCCCAGAGTTGTGTCAAACAGAAACACCCGTCACACACATGTTGCTCATCAACATACGATCATCATCTTCTCCGCACACGCACCGCTCGTTGAGTGCTATAGAAGTTTCTTTTGTGTGTGTGCCGAACATAAAAAAACATCAAGGTTTTAAGCAAAATATCTTAACATAATATAGATTACGGTTGAGGTGAAAGTGCCCCGGCATTAACATTAAAACGTGTTAGTGTTTAGAAAAGAAGCAAAACGGAAGTGTTAGATGTGAGATGGACAAAAAGACGGGCGGCGTAAAAAGTTATATGTTTTAGGTTATTAGGTATAAAAAGCAATTTTAATATTTAAATGGCAGCATCAACCGTGATGGTAAGATGAAAAGAAGGAAATGCTCTGTAGCATGATGAGAATATGAGAATACTGTGTTAGGCTTTTTTGTGTTCAGGTACAACGAATAACATATACCTCAAACAACCTCTATTTGGATGACTCGGTCCAGAAATTTTCACCAAAACAGTTTATTCACAGTATTTTAACTTACTGGCAATCGTGTTCTTTGAATTTATGACACTGTATATTTATAGTTACGATCGATCGTTTTTAGCTGATACTCTTAATCTTAAATCCATAGATCCGCACATCCGAGGCAGCGTTTTTCTTCTACGTTGTCTGAGAGCGATAATAGTATAATCCTCTCAGGATAAAAGTGTAATCCTGTTCAATTGGCTGCCCTAATTGTGCCGTTTCGGGAGATGATGTATGAATTTTGTTCTGTATACTGATCATAACCTTCAGTCAAATGCCTTTAAGTAGGCAGTAAATCTCCTTCGGCGAGGCTTATAATCAAGGGCACCTCCAGTGATGATATGTTAGAGAGCACAATGTATACCTATAACATTTAAAGCCTTATAATGAGCCTTAATATCTAAAGTTTAAAACAAAGTTCTTACAAGCTGTTAAATTAATAAAACATAGCAATTTATACAAATTTGCATTTTCAATTTGCTTTTTTGTGTGAAGTATATTTTTTAATACATTTCTCAAAATTATGTATTAAAATTGTTTAAACTATACTTATAACTCAAGAAACAAATAGTTAGAGTAATAGGATATATGGAAATCGAGATAGGGTCACAGTCGCGAGAGGGTAACGCTAACTCACAAGATCGTCTCCTACCGCATAACTCTTATCACTCCGTGGAAAGTGTCAAGAAAATTATTATAGAGAATTTTCCTGTGTTTGGTTTGTTCTAATACATTTGTATTATTCGGAGAATTATTGTATAAGAATTGAGAAGAAGGAAAGTTACTGAAAAGGAACGCCCTCTTGAACATGTGGAGGCAAAATGTGAAAAGAATTATAAAAACCGTTATTTACATGTTTTATTGTTTTGTAAATATTTTCATATCATAAGCCCAATTAAACATTTAAATATCAGTACCTAACTGCATTTATTATTATTGCCATTTTTCCAAATTATTGTTAGTATTTTGGAAAAATAACATGAATATATAGTTAAAATCAAGAAATCAATCCATTTATTTAAATAATATCCGAAGTTAAAAGTTTATAAAGCTTTACAATAATACGCAAAATCTAGTGTTCAATGCTTTCCCACAAATGGTTTAGTGTTTTGTTTTTACAGCTTTATATGTTATCAGGTTGAGTTTATTTATTACAGAAATTACCTGACTGCATTAGACCGCAAACAATAGTATATTATTTTATATGGAGGAAAAGTGATACTTTTCATGGCGCGCTCGTGTTTAACAGCCGAACGGAGTGAGGCTGGTAATAGAGAGCAAGCCATGAAAAGTAACTTTTCCTCCAAATAAAATATGCTGTTTTTTCTTCAAATATCGACAAATTAATGCAAAAACATCTCTTTTTAATAGTAATAATATCTAATTATTATTAAAGATAAATGGGTTCGCAAGGCGGCTTAGACCACGGTCGTAGGTGGCCTTGCTTAGACCGGTGTCGGTGAATATAATGTAACATAAAGCTGTCAGTGGACACTGTCAACAATAATTATTTTTTTAAAATTGCGTTTCCGATTGCGTTTTAATTCCGTATTGATAAGCAGTTATTGAGTAAGTTCAATTAAATAATAACCAATTTGTTCCTAAATTAGTGATTTTTAGAAATGCAGTCACAAATTGAGTGATAAATACAAATTGTAGTTAAATAAATCTTGAGTTGTTGGCGCATATTTTGTTGTCTGTTTGTATTGTATCTATGCTGCTATGACAACACTTTTACCTCCGCCGGCGGAAAAGTGAAAAGTAAAGCTCCGGCGGAGGAAAAACGAAACTTCACCGCCGCCTACACAGTCGAGTAATGACGGATTTACTGACGTTTGAAGAAAAAAAAACTTACTTTAATTAAAACATAAAATGACTATATTTCATTAAAGTTTTTTAAAGGCAAAAAAATATCTGAATATATTATCAATTTTCTTGCCTCTAATAAACTTTAGATATGATTAATTAGGATCATTTTAAGCAACGCTACTCTCATCAGAAAATAACATTTCGACTATCCACACTAGAAAAAGATGGCTTTTATGCCGATTTAGGTACTTTTCAGAAGTCATGATGGGAAATTTTATCGAAACTTATATACCACACATCACATACCGTATAGCCCTGTCCTGATAGCTCTCGGAATTAATGACCTTCTTAAAAGATGCTAGTTTGACAAAGCGATCCATGAATGATGAAATAAACTATAGAGTTTAATAAAAGAAGACATTCCGTCTCAAGTAAAAATCTTAGATATAAATATTTTTGCACATACATTCATCACAATCGAACCCACATTTCTGAGGGAACAAAGACTTCAAAATTCAAAAGGAAACAAATTTCATGTTGAAATATATATGGCAAATTACTTTTGATGTTTCGTATAAACATACACGATATAGCCTCGGTGTGTTTCCATTAAAATAAAGAAATTTAAAAAATCTGTAAAAAGAGCAATATTTTAGCTTTCAACTTGTGTGCTTTTCACACATTTATTTTTACAATTTAATCAATCTTCGAATGAGTAAAGTATTTTCCATTTGGCAACTAAACTGCTTGGTACTAAATTATTTGGGTTAATACATTTAAAGGTCAAGATGTATCTGTCTCACAAAAGGTTCTGTTCCAACTTTGACTAATTTTTATACATTCACCACCAGAAAGTTTAGCGAAGTACCTGCTGGGATATATTTTTTAATTTATTTGTACCATATTAAGCGGTACGTAGTAAGAAGTGTTTTCTTGCGGCTATATTTTATATTCGTATTAATCGGAGGGGTAAGTAACAAAATTAAAAATTGGGGAAAACCAGTTTTCTTCTAAAAATTGTAGGATGCTAGAGATTATATTACTTGTGCAAATTTGTTATTAATTTTTTTAAAGGGGGTTAAGTCGAGGTTAAGAAAAACAAACCAAGGTTAAGTAAAACAAACCACATGAATGCATTCGTTTTATTTAAACAAATGTTATAATACAAAAGTCTCTGTTTAAAAAATCAAAAACTAACATTCGAAAATGTTAAAATTATCAAGTATTCTTTTGTTCTTGATTTGCAATTTTTTCAGTAGTTAACTGTCCAGTTTTTCTCTAATTCTGTCAACTTCGTGATGAACTAGTTGCAGCAATAATATTTACCCTTTTAATTGGTGTGTTTGGATCATACTTACGTTATAAAAATATGATCCGTAATTACATACTCGAATCTATTTTATTCCATCTCGAAATTGGACAATTTCGCTTAAGGTATTTTTTGCAGTTAATTAAATTTCAATTCGAGGCCAAATCATCAAATTTTCTAGGGTAAGTATATTTGAACGTTAATAACGTGATTCATTTTACTTGCATTTAACCATGCATGGTTACTCATCCAACAAAAACATATTCTCATTTCGACGGTACATCTTTTCAATACGTCCGAAATCTGTCGAAATCTATAAAGCAATTTTACTGTTTGCAAGGGAAACATTCTACCTTTTTTCTGTTCAGAAAAGGAATAAAATATGCGTTCCTATTTTCATTAAAAACCACACTAAAGTGAGATCCTATGCCACTCGACAAGCCGTGTGTGTGTGAAGATGTTGGTTGACACGGTTCTTGATTAGATGTAGGTTGTAATTTGGGGGAAACAGATACCCTGGGAGTGAGTTCCACAGCGATACTGTGCGCCAGACAAAGAAGTCCTTGTAAGGTGAGGCGATGTTCTAGGTGTTTCCAGTTGTACAAGGAACGAGTGCGCTTTTGCCGTCTGTCGTGACTGTGTATTCCTGGGGACATCTGCTGTGAAGATATCTGTAAAACAAGGATATCTCAGCCACATATCTGCGGTGTTCCCTACTATCCATTTCCCGGATCAACTCCAGGTCACCGACGTGACGCACAGCTCTCTTCTGAATGGAGTCCAGCAGCTTTAGGGTGTGCTGATCAATATTCCAAGCACGGACAGGATAAAGGAATGGTGGATCCTGCCATAATGATGTCAGGGCCAGCCGTATTGGCTTTCTTGGTAAACGTAGCCTCTTGGGTTTTTGCTACATTGCACTGGACCAAATTTCTGTCCTGCTCCTGTATGCGGTCAGATGTATCAGTCGCTGTAAAGGTTTTTCCGGTTTAAACTGGGAGACAAGGGTACTGTCATCTGCAAAACTGAAACAGTATTATTGGTTTCGGTTAGGAGGTCATTAATATAGATGAGGAACAGAATTGATGAAAGTATTGGCATGCCCGCGTTGGTGGTGAATGTGTCTGAGATGTAACCACAACGTGCAGATATCAGTTCTTAAGGAAACTGGCAAGTCAGCTGCAGAGAGAGGCTAGCAATCCGAAGGACGGCAGTTTGTATCCAACGCAATTGCTCGAGATTCTCCATAGTTGTCAATTGCCCTACACCATATATGAATGACGTAGCCAATATATCGCCTGTCAATCTCTCTTTGAGAAAGCCGTATTGGTTATAGCTATTTAATCTGTTGGTCTCAAGGTACTTGAGTAGTTGCTGATTGACTACACGTTCCATGACTTTGGAGATTACTAGCAGCAAGGCAATTGGGCGACAGTTTGGGGGCGTGGTTTTATTGCATTTTTTGGAATGGGTTACACTCGAGCGACCGAGCGACTTTCCAAGAAGATGGGTAAATCCCTTTTCGGTAAGACAGAGTAAAAGTCTGGAAAAAATGGGTGTTAGTTCATTGGCGCAGTTCTTTAACACGATAGCAGGTATTTTGTCCGGTCCTGATGCCTTTTGCGTATCTAGTTCTTTGAGGATTTTACGAATATCACGGTGGCGGTCGTGGTAGTGTTGATGTTCGATATGGTGGGGAGAGCCTTGTCTTGAGGGACTTTTAAGGTAGAGTGCGATGAAACCATTTCGACGAACATGTTTGCTTTTTCCTTGGCTGTAGTCGCCGTGATGCCGCGCTCGTTTGTCAAAGATGGGAGAGACGTTCGTCCTTAGTTCCGTCCATCACACGTTTGCATTCGTTTCTGGCATCGGCAAAATAATTGCGACTTTCGGTGAACTTGAAATACAGGGTTATCCAACGAGGATAGACAAGGCGATTTTTGGACTTTCCCTGTACTTTTATAAAAAAAAAACTGAAATAGCCATTTTATGTAATTTTCTCCCGCGAATTCGGATATGTTCAGCAAAGAATAATTGAACATAAAATAAAAGTGCTAGGGGTCACTTTGTCATTTTTTTAAATGGGATGCCATATTTTTAATATGCTCATCCGATTTCTCATATAAATTTTCATCTAAAATGATGGATTTTTAATTCAAAAACGCCTTTTTTGTTCAGTTTTAAATTCGGAAAATGTTCCTCTACCGTACGATTAATATCCGCTAGATGGATACCCGTTTCACCTGTTCAACCTTTACCTGCTTTAAAGCGGCCGTCGTCAGTCAGACCAAATAATCAACTTTCAAATTTCTATACTATATTTTTCACGAATTAATTACAAATAATGAAATATTCTTTAGAAGAACGACTAAGTGTAATAATATTATATTACAAAAGTGGAGAGAATGCTCGACAAACACAAAGAACATTTTTTGAGAGTTTCCAGAGACACATTTCAGTAGATACAATTCTCAGAATTAAGACCCTATTTGAAGAAAGCAAGACGTTGAAAGATAAGCCAAGAAAGATGAAAAGACAGAATAGAAGGAATCGAGCCATTGTTCAATATTTTACTATAAATCCGAAGAGTTCTATTCCGCAAGCGGTACGAGAAGTAAGGTATGGTCCAGGACTCCGGAGAGTAAGCTATGGAACAGTTCACAGAACTTTAAAAAAATGTTGTCTAATACCATATTGCATCCTTCCTGTTCAATACTTAACACAACATCAAAAAGAACTTCGATTTCGATTTGTTGCTTCAATGCTGATGAGAGAGCAAGACGAAGATTATAAATTATATAATAAAATTGTATGGACTGACAAAGCGTCATTTACAACATCGGAGGTATACAATCGGAAAAATACAAGATACAGGGTAGCAGTTAACCCTCACAGATATGAATTGATAAAGTTTCAAGGTAGGAGCTCACTTAATGTTAGGTGTGGGATGTTAGAAAATCGAATCATTGGACCACTATTTTATCGTGGCTCTTTAACAGGCCAAAGATACCTCCAGTTTCTTCAAAACGATATCGAGGATTTATTGGAAAGATTGCCATTGCAAGTCTACAACAATATCATTTGGCAGCAGGATGGTGCTCCGCCTCATGCAGTTCGAGAAGTGGTAACATACTTAAATGAGCATTTCAATCAGTGGATTGGCTGTAACGGAACAATTCATTGGCCACCAAATAGCCCCGATATCACGCAAATGTAGTTTATCAACGACCGAACAGAAGTCCCGAGGATATTCAGCATAAAATTATAAATGAAATTAATAGACTTAACCAGGACCAAAATATTGTAAGAGATTCCTTGGAGAGACTGAAAAGGGGGCATCGGTCGTGTTTTGAAAATAATGGAGGACACATCGAACAATTATATTATTGAGATTAAAGTTATTAAGTTAGTTTATAGTTTTTTCTAATATGTCATACTGTTTTTTATACAAACACAATAATAGATTTGCAAAAACTACCATTATTTGTAACTAATTCGTGAAAAATTCAGTATAGAAATTTGAAAGTTGATTATTTGGTCTGACTGACGGCCGCTTTAAAGCAGGTTAAAGGTTGAACAGGTGAAACGGGTATCCATCTATCAGGTATTAATCGTACGGTAGACGAACATTTTCGGAATTTAAAACTGAAGAAAAAAGGCGTTTTTGAATAAAACCATCATTTTAGATCAAAATTTATATTATTACAAATATGGCATCCCATTTAAAAATATATCAAAGTGACCCCTAGCACTTTTATTCGATGTTCAATTGTTTTTTGCTGAACAGAAAATTACATAAGATGGCTATTTCAGTTTTTTATAAAAGTAGAGGGAAAGTAAAAAAATCGCCTGGTCTAGTCCTCGTTGGATAACCCTGAACATGACGTCAAGGTTGTTCGGTACGAACACACTTGTGTTTCTGTCAGGCTAGTATGTGTGGTCTATTTGCTTGTAGATGTTGTGTACCGAATGTATGTTTCGTATTTAGGCCTCTTATGTTGCAGAAAGCTGTTCTAAATTGGTTCGGGATTTTTGTTGTCTGTGAAATGCTGCATGAAAGGTTCGAATGGTCCAGGGGTTTACCTCCGGAATGTTTTAATCCTGATTATTGCATACTGCCAAGAAATTAACAAGATCCCTCCTCCTACTAAGTCGAGATCTTACCACTTTCTTGACAATATTCACTCTTGCTCTTATTCTCAAAATAGCTACCAATCAATTTTTTTCAATTTTATTCCAAAAAAGAATATGCACTTCTTATTATTAGAATGATAATACATACACTTCCAAGTTGAAATAAGTATACTTGAAAAAAATAGTTTAAATAATTGGCTATTGGTAGAAGCATATAGGTTTTTCTAAAACAGCATGCATTGATCATTGATCGATGTTTAATGAAGCTAAAAATAAGCTATTGCCTGAACCCGAGTTTTAGGTATTAAAGAGCTTCAGAATGCGATACGAATTTCTGTTACCGATCACGTTTACAATTATTGCGCTTAGAACCGAAATAGAAATTCATTCAAACGAACGACGAATTCTACTCAATATGTAATTTTGTTTTGTTTATTTTTCAGTACGGCCAATGTATAGCAAAATACACAGTAACACTGGGAAAATTAGAACAATTATAATTAGCAGTATTATTGTCAAAATAATCATACCTTGTGTTTCAATTCATTTTTGTTATCCTGCATATATAAATGCAACGGAGTACTTAAAATGGCATATTTTAATGTATGCAAATTAGCCCGTTAAACTAGTGCTAAAATAACAATAATTAGCAGCTTGTTGTAATGTACATTTTTTCAACATGACTATAATGACTGACAATGAAAAACCTATTTTCATCCTAAGTTTTAGGTTAACTAATTTACTACATTTTGAATAAAACTCAATCATCTGAAATCGAACAACTAATCGAGGAACTGATGTTAAATAAAGATAGCTGTCACAACGTTGAATGAAAACACCTTCTACAGCGATCGAAATTATCGTACTTCAAGCAACTGAATATTAAAACATTTTTATGTCACGTATGAGCTTATTAGGAAATAAACTTCCATAAGAAATGTAATCAAGATAATCAGAATTTAGTGTTACCTGATGAAACTTCGGTCAATTCCTGGTAGCCTCTCACAAACAACAGAGCAATATAGTGGACCGGCATGGATGGAATGGAAAATGGTTTTCTTAGACAAGGAAATGGTTTCCTTTATCGAAGTCATGTAAAATCCCATACGCAACTTGAAGACAACCATAAAATGAACCGGTCATATTACTAGAACATAAATAAATTTTGTTTGTGTGTAAAACATTAGTATCTGGCGTCATTATTCATAAATCTGGATACACTCATCTGTGGCACCTACGCTTGAATACGAAGTCTTTCTGTATAATAATTGTATAGAAACAAATTTTGGGAGCACGCGTTCTTTTTTCAAATAAGTAATTGTAAATCGCTGCTAACAGAATTTATTTCTGAAGGAAAGTAACTCGCACATAAGCCAACTACCAACAAATCTAAGCGATCCCAACATGATAAATGTAAGATAAGAAAAGCTTCTGGTAAAAATTACTTGTGCCTGGAAGAGCTGGAAAACAACAAAGCTCCAGGAAGAGATGAGATTTTAGCTAAATTAACGAAAAAATACAATATATATTATCGTCCAAAGAAAAACACTCATTCAACACTCGCTCGAAAAAAGGAGTATAGGACACTTTTAGATAAGTATAGACCATTAAGCCCTACCACAAATATACAAATTAAGTAGGTATCAAACAGTCAAACATGCAACATTTCGCAACCGATATAGAGCAAGTGAACAATTATGACTCATAAAATATTAATTGAAAAGTGTGATGAACACAACCTGCATACAATACATACACATGATCCTTCGTAGACTATGAAAAGGCATTCGAGTTCAGAGACCACTAAGGAATCATACAAAAACTAGAAGACGCACACATACAGGGTGTTTCCTGACCTCGGTAAAAAAATGAAACTGGTGAATCCTCACGTAATTTTAAGACGAAAATGTGGTATAAAATTTTTTCGAATGTCGCTTAGTTTTCAAAATACAGAGTGTTCCAAAAAAATTTTTTTTCGTGATTTCTTTTTATCAGTAAATAATGAGAAGCGACATCCGAACAATATTTGCACACCTTAATAAAGGGTTTGAGCACTTTATTTTGTATTCACGCAAAGCCTACTCGTTTATTTAAACAACAAAATTATGAGATTCTTGTGACGTGAACGAGAAAATAATTTTTTACTCGAAAACTGTAAGAGATACGAGAAAAATGCAAGAAATTTGCTTAAAATTAACTTTTGTATCAAATAACATAATAATTTTGAGTGTTTAACAGGCCCGTATTATTACTTTTTGCGAAATTCTAGTAGTCGTTACCCGGATCTCCGCCAATGAACTAGTTGAGAAGGTCAACATGAACACAAAATAAAGTGCTCAAACCCTATATTAAGGTGTGCAAATATTATTCGAATGTCGCTTCTCATTATTTATTAATAAAAAGAAAACAGGGAAAAAATGTTTTTTCAACACCCTGTATTTTGAAAATGAAGCGACATTCGAAAAAACTTTATACTACATTTTCGTCTTAAAATTACGTGAGGTTTCATTAGTTTCGTTTTTTTACCGAGGTTAGGAAACACACTGTAGAGTACCGCTATAAACGTAAAGATATATACAAGCAAATAAAATCTACTAATATATTATCCGAAGATATCAAACAGATATCAACTGAAAGGTATATAAGGCAGGGTGATACAATATCGCCACTCTAACTAGTCACAAGGGCCTTAGAGGGATTTTTTTTAAAATAAATTGGGATATCAATGGAGAACGGCTAGTTAAATACCTCAGAAAAACGTTATTGCAATCAGATGAAAATGCAAAAGATGTTGGATTGAAAATTAACCTAGATAAGAAGAAAATAATGAATGCACAAATATAAGCCCGACCTAAAGATAACCCATGACATTGTAAATTCATACAGTGGACATATGTCATAACATTATTGCAGGAAAATACAGACTTAGAGCAATTAGTATTAGTTCTTCTAAGCCCAATCGCAACTCAGGGAGAAATTGTGAGGTCCAAAAATCAGTTTTTATTGGCATTGTGTGGAAAGCTCCAATTTGAATTTGGTCTGCCTACCACCAACATCAGATGCAGCAAAAAATCATTATTTAAGGGTCTACATTCAAATTCAAGAATGGGAAACAGATAAAACCCTTTGTATTGGAGCTGGATCAAAAAACATAATACCCTGTCGCCGATAACAACATCTAACCTCATAGCTCCGGATATCATAATATAAATGATTTACTGTTGTTGCAGAACAGGGTGTTAAAAACTGTACAGCTGTAAAAATTTTAACATATTTTTGGACTCTTTAATTTTTCTCTTTCTACATTTTTCGATATCTGAGGCATTTTCGAAGATACAGGGTGATACATAAAAAGTACGGTTTTTTAAGGTGGCGGGCCGATTTGACGCCTTTTGGTCCACGTGGATTTTATGGGATTTTTAGTGTGTTAAAAAGACCCTATAGGACAAAGATTTTCCACCAGTCCCAGCTTTATGCTAATTTGTTATGGGTCCTTCTATCTATACGACTTAGTTGTACTGTACTAATAATTCAGTACAGCATCCCCAGACAGACCGGTAGGATCACCCCAAAAAAATCTACAAGGAAATGAAGGAATATTTTAAAAAATATATCAGTTCAATTAAGGAAAAATACAAAATCGCTGGCATTATTCGGTAAGCTAAATAAATAATTTTTCAAATTACTTCGAAAGCTGCCTGTTTCTTCTAAAATTTCTTTATGGCCATTAAACTTGCTTCTAATAATATTATATTACGAGTAGCATATTATGCAATTAGCATATATTCATATAGCATCCAGAAAACTTAGTTTAAGCAAGCAACATCAAGTTAATCAAGCTGATGCATCTGTAACGGAAAAATAAGTAATCAAAACTAACGAACATCTCGGCCGCTGACTCGGATTCCTAATTTTAAATCTAAAAAGAGACTACGTTCCTGGCATGGCTCATTCATTCATGATTTCCACATTTTATGAATCAAATTAATTTGGACTAGATCCATGCGGCATGCATACATAAAAATGATAAATTACCTAGTAAATTATCTCGTCCATCACGTAATTTTGGCTTGAAGCTACTTTTATTTTGTAACCAAGCAGTTTAATATGAGCAGATCTTGTATTAATACTTGTATAACATACAAACCCCAATTAACAAGTATAATAATGATTCTTTTGCATCCCAAAAAATATTGTAAAAACCACTTTTAAAGGTAAAAAAGGCTTTATTTCGAGATAGCATTTAGCCCTTAGAAGCAATTTTCTATAGCCATTTATATCCCTAATATTTATTAAATACTATTCATTAAAGAAATAGCCTTTAGAGATATTGTAAGTTTATTAATTATATAAATTAACTCGATTCGAAAACATTTAAGTAGGGATATTATATTTATATATTTTAGTATCAGAGAATGTCGCTGCTTATACGGATACACACATTTGCTGGTCCTCATTAACTAGCAAACGAGCCGTAGGCGAGTGTCGTAACAATTGCGAGGGTTTTAATAGATATTAACTGTGAGTTGCATACACTATTTTTACTACGACCAGTTATAATAATAAAAATAATCTTTAATTTTTAAAATTTACTATGTAAATTGTCTATGAACTGTCGAAATTGCTAAATTTTAAATCTGTCATGATAATGGCTCTCTTTGATATTAACCGAATATCACTGTGATTTTGAATTTTGATTGGTTATAACCGAGGTTATAACTCAGTTTTATAATGAAACGATTGTATCGTAATGAGCTCCATTTGGACACCGATAGTAAATGTTTAATAAATCAATTAAAGTATAGGAGTAGAATTGGTTTTCACTATTATTGAGAGATTTTTACCTAGAGAAGTTATTTTTTTACCTGTAATAATGTTTCATTATTTACCTAGGTCAGTAATGAGCCTTGACTTGACACGTAAAAATTATAACACAAATTGATAGTTACCAAGCCTACCTGATAAGAGAAAATACAAATAATGTTGCAAGATTTCCAAGCAAAGGTAGCTTGAATGAAATAATTAATAGATAAGCAATACTTTTAGAAAAAAACATATTATTACTGCTTTAATAATTACAAAAATATTTTGTAAATATTTTAGTAGTGGGAAAGTTGTATATTAACCACGGCTTAGACAACTGTTATTGCTTACACGTCTTTAAAATCGAGGCTCAAGCAATAATAGTGTATATCTAAACCTTGCTGAGTAATATACTAATTGACTCTTTTTTTGAGAACTAAAATTACAACAGAGTTTTTCCCACAATACCAAAACAGAATTTTTGCATTCGATGCGCGTTTCGCTAACTATGTTAGCATCATCAGGAGATGATTAGGTTTTAATCAGCTCCTGATGATGTTAACATGATTAGCGTAACACACGTCTAGTGCAAAAGTTATGTTTTGGTATTGCGGATAACACTGATGTACTACATTTTGCCGGAGGTTCCAAGCCCCAACTTATATTAAAAACTAAAAGTAATATTTTTGGATCAAGCTAAACAAGACAGCTAGGGACAAAAATGGTTTGATATGCGTGACTATTAAACATATTACAAATCGGAATATCCTAAAAGCAAACAAGATTATCTCCAAATAATATCCTTAGTAGTCAATCCAAAAATATGACTAATCAGGTTATATTCCATAAACTCCTGATATAGATTATTTTACCATCCGCTAGATGCTTTTGATATTTTTAAAATCAATTCAGAGCCAACTCCTCAAGGTGCAGCACACATCTTAATTTCTCAATCTACTAGGTACTTAAAAGCAAATAAGGTCAATACAACTGTAATCAAGAGTGGTGTATACCTAATCCTAGACGTGCAATGGGAGAGTTAGTTAATGATGAGGAATGTAATGTTTAATGTTAAGAACACGCTTTGTAAAATGATTATAATGTAACCATTTAAAAATGTTCAAGTTCAGTTACATGTACAGTGCCTGTCTGTACTACAAGATAAAATAGTTAATGAATTTGTTCTCAACTTTTCAGATTGATGAAAAGCTCATATTTGAAATTTTTTTTAAGTTTCAATGTTTAGCACCTTGCAGCATTCTCACTCGACAAAAACGCAAATCTTGATGGAAGCGAGCTCTGCTGTATTGTGGAGAAGATGTTTAGTAGTAAAAAATTTCTTTCTCTCAGAGAAATTTTGTTGTCTCAGTACCATATAAGTACCTAAGTTATACTTACTTATTTCAAAATTTGCTCCAAACTCATCAACTTCAGCTACTTGTCATTTATTTTAAATAACTGTGAGCCAAATTTCTCCTTCTGCTGTCTTATTACTATTATTCAATGCCACACTTACTTTAACTTGGAGTATCTCATATTCATGATCATAAGAAGATTTACTTAGAATGAGGTATAAAAATCATGACTTTAACATTGACAGCTAAAACGATGCCTGTAAAGGCAGCCAACAAATTCCGAATTTTCTCTTTTGAAACTAGACAATAATAATTTTTAATTTGTAATTACTTGAATTTGGCAAACAAAATTGTTAAAATAACGGGAACCAATTAGATAGTTCTTTATATTGTTGCAGTTTAAGTTTTAAAAAAATACATATTACTGGTCAATTTATGATTTAGCTGGTAACTTCCTAAATAAGAGAGAGATGAACGTTTTATAACGTAAGATAAGGACTAGAAGGGTGTAAAATGGGCTTTATTATGATATTACGGGAGTGGTAAATAATAAACCGCCCCCTGACTAGTAAAACTGGATGAAAAACTATTTCAATCTAATAAATTTAAATTTAAAATATATATTATCAGAACACAACATAAAACTTGTTTCACGTCACTTATTTGTTTCCAAGTATACTAGTTGTATACTAGTTGAATACGTTATTAAATTCCTTTGGACAAATCATCTTTAAAAAAGAAGGAATTATGATCGTTTTGAAAGAATGTTTGAAACAAAAGTATTTAAAATTTGATAATGAATTACAATAGCAAGGATGGCCTTATAATCGAAGATCCTAACAAAGAAGGCCTTATAATCGAAAATCCACTAAGCCCACTTCTAACTGAAATATTCACGGATTTCATTGAATCACAAATTAGCTGACAAAAAACAGGTATTGGTATAAATACGTCGCGTCGGTAACATACTAGCTTGTTTTACAGGAACCGAAAGACAATTAGATATTTTTACAGGCCTTATTGATAGCATACACTCTAACATCAAATTTACCATAGAAAAAAATAGATATGTCAATATATTTTTTAGATATAACCATTAAAAACCAGAAAGAAAAACATGAATTTTCGGGAAAGCCTACACTGAAAGAAAAATGTCGATAATAATAAATAAATATTTGTTTGGGTAGTATTTGTTAATGAATATGTTGCCAAATTAATAGCAACTAGACCTTGTTTTTTATAAAAAAAATTCACAGTCCTTCACAAAGATGCAACCGGGGGAGACATTGAAAATGCCGAAGCAGAATGCAACGCTTACTAAATTTGAGATCTGAGAAAACTCATAATTGTGTGGAAATACAATAGTTGATAGAAG
Organism: Pissodes strobi; assembly: GCA_016904865.1. Classification (NCBI taxonomy): domain Eukaryota; kingdom Metazoa; phylum Arthropoda; class Insecta; order Coleoptera; family Curculionidae; genus Pissodes; species Pissodes strobi. The sequence goes on from MU181950.1 coordinate 288,945, forward strand.
TTTGGGTGAGATCATGTTAGATTACGTAAGTTTTCTTTACCAAAATATACCAAATAAATGCATATTACTTGAAGTTTCGTTCTTTTTTACAATTTATAACGTTTTAAGTGTGCTTGAAAAAGCAAAAGACCATTTACATTCGATTCGTCTGAGATTTTTCGATCTAACGGTATGAAACACGACTAGTCTGTCGTGAGAAACTAAAAGTCACCCTCACACACCCTTAACACAATCTAATGTAAAAAATTACTTTTAGCAGATTACGTAAGTTTAGTTTACCAAAATATACCACATAAATGCATATTACTTCAAGTTTCGATCGTTTTTACAATTTATAACATTAGTGGTGGTTGTAAAAACTGCATTCGATTCGCCTTTCAATCCCCGATCTAACGCGTTTAGTTACACTTAGTATCAAGTTTTTTTAGTCATTTGAGTCGGTTTCAATGCGTTAAAATAAATTTTAATAAAATTGGTTAGTTTTGGTTAGTCGTCTAATCAATTTTCGGTTAGTTTCACTTAGTCTCAACTTTTCTACTAATTTGAGCCGGTTCCGTTACGTTATAATCAATTTTAATAGATGTGGTTAGTCGTTTAATCAACCTTCGGTTAGTTCCACATAGCCTCAAATTGTTTTACAGCTGGTTCCAATACGTTATAATCAATTTTAATAGATTTAGAAAATTTTGATTTATTAGTCATCTTATCAACTTTCGGTTAGCTTCTCTTAGTCACAACTTATTTTAGTTATTTGAGTCGGTTCCGATACGTTATAATTAATTTTAATAGATTTGGTTAGTTTTGGTTAGCCGTCTAATCAGCTATCGGTTAGTTTCACTTAGCCTCAATTTATTTTCCTTATTTGAGCTGGTTCCGATACATTACAATCAATTTTAATAGATTTGGTTAGTTTTGTTTTATCGTCTAACCGACTTTCGGTTAGCTTCACTTAGTCTCAACTTATTTTAGTCATTTAGGTCGATTCCGAAACGTTATAATCAATTTTAATAAATTTGGTTAGTTTGAGTTAGTCGTCTAATGAACTTTTGATTAGTTTCACTTAATCTCAACTTATTTGAGGTGGTTCTGATACGTTATAATCAATTTAATAAATTTGGTTAGTCGCCTAATCAACTTGCGGTTAGTTTCACTTAGTCTCAAATTATTGTAGTTATTTAAGTCGGTTCCGATACGTTATCATCAAGTTTAATAAACTTGGTTTTTTTTGGTTAGTCGTCTAATCAACTTCCGGTTAGTTTCACTTAGTCTCAAGTTATTTTATTTTTTTGAGCCGGCTCCGATATGTTGTAACCAATTTCAATAGATTTTGTTATTCGTAAAATCAACTTTCGGTTAGTTTCACTTAGTGTCAACTTATTTTAGTCATCTGAACCGGTTCCGACGCGTTATAATTAATTTTAATAGATTTAGTTAATTTTGGTTAGTCGTCCAATCAAGTTTCAGTTAGCTCCACTCAATCTCAACTTACTTTAGTCATTTGAACCCTTTCCGATACGTTATAAACAATTTTGATAGATTGGGTTAGTTTTGGTTAGTCGTCAATTCAAATTTCTGTTACTTTCACTTAATATCAACTTATTTTAGGCATTTGAACCGGTTACGATACGTTATAGTCAATTTTAGTACATTTGATTATTTTTGGTTAATCGTCGAATAAACTTTTAGTTAATTTCACTTAATCTCAACTTATTTTACTTTTTTGAGTTGGTTCCGATACGTTATAATCAATTTTAATAGATTCGGTTAGTTTTGGTTAGTCGGCTAATCAACTTTCGGTTAGATTCACTTAACCAGCCTGACGAGAATATCTCCCACTAAGTTGGGGTTTGGAACCTTTGGCAAAATGCATTACAATATAGTTTTATCCACAATACCGAAACAGAATTTATGATGCACTCTACAGGCGTTTCGCTGACCATGTTAACATCATCAAGAGATAGATGACTTTGTGCGTTTTAGTCATCTCCTGATGTTGCCAGCGTGATTAGATAAACGCGCGTCGGGTGACAAAGTCTGATTCGGTATTGTGAATAAAACTGTGGTATAGTAATATCTCCCACTGTCTGCCTGCTGGAAGTTTCGCAAAATCGACAGAAAACAAATAGCGCTTGGAAGCACGAGAGACAATTCTTAAAAGCATTGCTGTTTCTTCTATGGAAGGCGCACTCGTCATCTTCTGCATAGTACCATTTTCCTTTTTAATTTAATCTAGTATTATGGACTGCCATTCAACACAAACTTGCAACACGTTTTTCCTATTGAAGTTAAAAGTAAAGATTTTTAATTAAAAACAAACCTAGCCCCGGAGAGTCGTGTTACAAATGCCCGGCCCCGGTAGTGGGGTCGTTAGAGCGCCACCAGTTCTTCCCAACTAAACTGAAAAAGCTTCGCTGGTGCTGTGCAGGGTGGCTAGGCTGGCTAAATCAAAGGAACTCAATCTCAACTTAACAAGAAAACACAATCTATAATTTAAAGAACAATCTATTTGCTACAAAGTCTTTTTTTTAACACAGCAACAATACTACAGTGAAATGACAAGTTAAAGACAAAAGAATGTCAAATAACTATTAAATTAACTAATAGTTGGTACGATATGGTGATTGTACGGAGACCAATTCTGTTGTTAACACTCGGTACTGTATGCCCTACAACTAAATGCGCTAAGCACTACAATCCGAAGTGATCACTTTGATTTTACCTAAGCTAATTACATATATGTATGCGTGCGCTGGTTGCTGCACCAATTATACATGTAGCAATAATAATAGGTAATGTTAAATGACCACAATAATTAAATCAATGGACTCGATAAATGAATGAAAAGAATAAAATTATTGAAAACTATCTTATAGCTCGACTATCAATGCTTGATTTATATTAAAAAAAAAGGAAAATTAAGAGCGATTATATTAATCGGTCAGATAAACAAATGAATAAATGAAAAATAAAATTAATGAGAGCTATCTTAGAGCTTGGCGGTCAATGCTTGATTTATATTAAAAAAAGGAAATTAAAAGCTATTATATTAATCGGTCAGATAAACAAATGAATTGATAAACTTAAGCTTCTATACGATACCCAGATCCGGTCGTCGAACTCTGCTGGAGGCGCAGGGCACCTGTAGGTAACTCGGGTACTGCTACTCGATGGCCCCGAGGGAAAAATTAGCCGAGGACTCGATGGCTCGGTGTTAAGATTGGCTCTAGTGGAGCCTGGAGCTAGGATCTCTGTCCAGGTGATTGAATTGGCCCGGAAACAGGACTTGTAGCCCGGTAATTGAACTGGCAGCCCGGTATTAGAAGTGGTAGCCTGGTAGTAAAAGTTGTAGCCCGGTATTTGAACCCTGAAATAACTCAATACGCATTACACAAATCCCCCTTACTGTAATGAAAAAAACTATAGCCCCCCCTGGCATAAATATATTTTCTTTATAAAACAAATTCCCCCAAAAAAAATTATCAATGGACTTCCAATGACCATCAGCAAATAAAAGAAATACTAGGGTACAGACAACTTGAATATAAAAAAGATAGGTATGAATCACTCCTAAAAGAAAATATAAACTTCCCCATATGATCAAAATTAAAGTTACATTAAAATAAAAATTCAGATTTGATAAAATAGTAAAATAGAGTAGATAAGATAACCCAAGGAATGCAAATGGTGGACAATGTACAAAAAAAAGGTCAACACAGATAAGGCAATTAAATCGTTAATTTAGACAAAAAAACTGTAGCAATAATTACCTCGTTAGTGTGTGAGGGTTGCTAGAGAATCGACGGTCTCGGTCTTATACGACGAACTTGGAAAGCCTCTGGAAATAAGGGAAAAGACCATTAGCGTCATGGCGTCGTCCGCGTGCTTCACAAGCAATTGGAAAAAAAATAATACCAGAGAAAATGCTTACCTAGTGCAGCAGTCAAATCCCGATAAATCGGTCGTGTCAGAACACAAATAGAAACCACACTATATCCCCAAAGAATGGGTAGTATTAAATCACAATACTAAATGTGGAGTCTCTATGACTGCACTAACAGCAAACCTTCTTCTCGCCTCGAAAGGTATTCTTAGAAGGACTCTCTATTCGTTTCCGTCAATTTGCCTTTCTCCTTCCACGAGATCAAAACTACGTCAGGTCAGCAAGTAGTGATGGGCTGAAACATGCCGAGTGATTCGATACAAAGAATAATTCTAAGACAATAAACGACTGAGTTCTCGTTCATTACGAGGGTAAAACGATGGCGGGAGCCACAATTAATCCGCTGAAATTAAATGGTTCAAGAAATACTAGAGAATATTCCCCAACAAAACGATAAACTTTTAAAAATTTAAATCGACACCTGCAATTACCAGAAATAGCCCATTCCTACTGCCCAATGCTATCGACAAAACCAACCGAATATTGCGAACATTACCGCGTGAAAAAAAAAATAAAACAAAGGTCTCAAAACGATCTCAGAAATGATCAGCCGGTGATTGGAATGCAGCAACCGGGGGTTCCAAAAAATTATGAAATATTCAAACCGACAATAAAATATGAATTTGACGAATCTAATGAAGCGTAAAAGCAGGTTTTATTGACAGAATTCATAAAAATATAAACCGGTTTGCTGGCCGTTCTACGGGAATGTAATATAAATTAAGCAAAGCTATCCTAATAACAATAATATCCTATTTTAGTGATTGGATCAAACCTAAGCGATCTGTAATTTACTTATCAACTAAAATAAATATAGTGACAAAATGTTAAAAGCTAATAGAAATATATCGTTAACCTATATTTAGAATAGAGTTAATTTACATTAAGGAATGCGGCAATTTTAAGCTTGTCGACAGCAAATCGAATCCATAAATTTAGAATTAATTAACCGATGAGTATTGACCTCTTTTCAATAATTCTTACCGCAAAATACAGCATTTTTTTGCTAAATGCGGCGTATAAAATGAAATATAAAAATATTTGACACTAGCGAAATCGGACTGTTACAAACTAATCGACAGAAAAATAAAGGGGAACTTAAAAGCAGAAGTACCAAACGAAACTTTGCAAGAGAGAAGCAAAAGAAAAATGAAGGAGTTGTAGCTAAGTTATGTCGTATGACCGATTGTATAAAGTCTAAGCCAAGTCTTCTTCAAATTATCCTCAAATTGTCTTGAAAACAAATTTAATTGTATTGCGCTTTTAGTCTTGGACATACCCTACCGTGTCCTATTGGCAGTAATAAAGTAAATATCAAAATATTTTTCCATATTTCGTATAATGATGGAAATATCTAAATATGAGGCATACTCTATGTACTAACATAATTTAGCGACGAAACAATATAAAACGTTATTCTAAATATAAAGATTATAAGATAAATAAATCCTTGACTCTAATAAGGTAATTGGGCACTAAGAACAATTGAGTAGGCAGTACTTAGCGTATTGTTGTTTTAAATGCATTGTATGATATGAAGCTTGTAAGCGTTACTTTTATAGTATACGTATGTAAATTTGTGTTGTCGTCCAAAATAATAATCTAGATAATGAAGTCCTATATTCTTTAATTGCGTCGAAGTGTTCAGTGTTTAGATAAGTATTTAAATGATGGTTAATTATATCAACCGTTTTACGTAGGCCGTAAAACACGACACTAGTTATATCGTTGATTGAGGGATTGGTGGTAACATCTTTTCAGTTTTATATAATGTGCGTAATTAATTGCTGTATACTTAAAAAAACATATAACGCACAATATAATATGTTATAACACCCTGAAAACTGGATGGATAATAGGACATAGTTGACCGAATGACTGACATCCAAAAAAAGGATTTTGGTCGCTGGTTTAGAAGAACTTTGGATTGAAATTTAAATTTCATATGACAATTACAGTATCGGATAATATAGGTAATGTACAGGGTGGCTCGAATTCGTGTCTATGTATGGGGAACTCGAAAACCGTAAGAGATACAGTGTCGGTTGAATTAAGGCAAAATTGCGCATTTAGGTGCCTAACAATATGCCGTTTAGAAAGTTTTAAAATTCCGAATATAAACGGAGATATCCGGAAAAAAACGAAATTTTGAAAAATCGTTTTATTTTTTTCCTGGGCTTAAAAACGGATTTCAAATTTAATTACACATTTGCATTGCCACTTTTTCCGCTCTATCCAACGATGGTAGCCAGTTTGAAATCCGACGTTTCGTCTTCAAGGGATCATCATCAACTTTCTATTTTTAAATACGAACTTTAATTTTTTTTTCGTTTTTCAGGTGGTATTGGTGGTATAAATATGAGTATGCGTTTTTATTTTTTTTTATTTTTTTTTTAATTTTTATTATTATTTTTTTATTATTTTTATTTTATATATTTTGCTTTGGCGTAATTTTAAATAATTTAAGGTAGGTACTTTTGAAATTTTTATATTCTATTATAATATTTTATTTGTTTTTTGTATTAAATGGAATATTGGAGCCCGTATTAGAAATAAAATATAGTAAAATTATTTTTTACGAGAATATGGCCATGAACTATTACTCACACAAGTTGCTTAGTGCAAAGATAAAATATTCTCAACTTTTAACCAATTAAAAAATTTATTTAATAGAGAACATCAACAATTTATAATCATACCACGTGATACTATAGGTATTTTGATAGAAAAACACACCTATTGGAATTTTGCTTATAAATTGAAAATATAATTAATTTATAACCAAAATTCCAATAGGGGTGTTTTTCCATCGAAGTACCTATAGTATCACGTAGTATGATTATAAATTGTTGATATTCTCTATTAAATAAATTTTTTAATTGGTTAAAAATTGAAAATATTGTATCTTTGCACTAAGCAACTTGTTTGAGTAATAGTTCATGGCCATATTCTCGTAAAAAATAATTTTACTATTTTTTATTTCTAATACGGGCTCCAATTTTCCACTTAATACAAAAACAAAATAAAATAATTTTATACAATATAAAAATTTCAAAAGTACCTACCTTAAATTATTTAAAATTACGCCAAAGCAAAATATATAATTAAAAAAAGTAAAAAATAAATAAATTTAAAAAAATAATAAAAACACATACTCATATTAATAACGCCAATACCATCTGAAAAACGATAAAAAAAATTAGAGTTCGTATTTAAAAATAGAAAGTTGATGATGATCCCTTGAAGACGAAACGTCGGATTTCAAACTGGCTACCATCGTTGGATAGAGCGGAAAAAGTGGCAATGCAAAAGTGCAATTCAATTTGAAATCCGTTTTTAAATAAGCCCAGGAAAAAAATAAAACGATTTTTCAAAATTTCGTTTTTTTCCGGATATCTCCGGAAATACTCGGCATTTTAAAACTTTCTAAACGGCACATTGTTAGGCACCTAAGTGCGCAATTTTGCCTTAATACATAGACACGAATTCGAGCCACCCTGTATACCTAGGTTTTTTTGGGACCGAGTATTATTTGAGTAATGAGAAAATTAAATTTTTATTATTTTATTATTTTTTTATAATTACCGTATGGAAGGACTTAGAAAAAAAGGAAATTCTGGCAAGTATTAATTTCATTAGCTGCCGATGTTTTTACAGTCTCATACAGGGTGGTCAAGTAGCTGGATAAAATCCAGTAGCCCCTGGTATAGACCAAAAACAGAAGGAGCTCAGCTGATCTGGAATGGTATGAGGGTTCTAGGATCATGGATGAAAACAAGTAGACTACATGTATTTTGTGCCAGATATCTGCTACTATAATGCAACTATTAATATATTCGAAATCAACACATGAATCCTGTTTTCAACTGCAGCCTGCTTATTTTATTGCCCTACTTTACCAATTTCTAGACAAATTCAAACTAATAAGAAAACAAAAAATAGTCTTGCCCAGGCATCAGAGATATATATTTTGGTTTATACAGAATGATTCAAAATATTCGTAATCATTGCAGCTCAATTTTGGATAATATTCTGACAGCGTTAAAAAACTTACGAAGAAGTTCAGAAATTGAATTTTTTCATATATTTGTCAAGGCTGGAAGAGATTTTAGCCAAATATTCAAGGTGGAAATTATTATATTACGAAAGCGCAGGTCCATCGGGCAAGTGTTCAGGCAAATTGCTCAAAAGTTTTTGTTAAATCACTAGTTTAGTTCCATTCTTGGATCATTTCATAGTAAATTGGTAAGAAATATTTAATGGCCACAATGTGCTTGCAGACCTCAGAAATAATCTTGAACACTTCATAACTAATTGCTGAGTTAAAACTGTGGCCAAGAATTATATTATTACAAAAAGAGGATATTTAAAAAATGCAATTTACACATTGGTTGCCATGTGTAGCACTCACGCTACACAAAAAAATAATATTAATCGGTCATGTGTTGCACATTGGCAACACAATCAGCTTACATTTTAAACCAGCATGGTACATGGTGGCTTTCAGCTAATGGTTTAATATATAGGTGCTGGAATGGCAATGATACATGCATTAAATTTTTCGTATTTGTTTGGTACATGGAGCACTGTAAAACAAATGAAGACAATATTATTTTATTATGTTTTGTGTTAGTTGCTTGGGCGAATAAGTGACTTGTCGGCGCAATTTACTCTTAAGTGACCGAGAAACAAATAATTGCAGTAACTAGGAAGTTATCTGGTAACCTGAGGGCATTAAAATAAAGTAAAATATTTGATATTAACTCATTAACGCCGAGAAAAACAATCGAGCTATTTTTGTCATTTTACGATAGTAACGACTAAAATAAATATGTACAACATACTTTCAAAGACATTTTTCTTATTGAGAAAAAAAAGTGGGGTGTATCACAGTACAGGCGATACAAGTGAATACTTCTTTACCGATTTCATAAGAGAGAAAGAAAGAAAGAGAGAAAGAGAGATAGATATAGAGATAGAGATAGAGAGATAGAGAGATAGAGAGAGCGAGAGATAGAGAGAGAGCGAGAGATAGAGAGAGCGAGAGATAGAGAGAGCGAGAGATAGAGAGAGAGAGATAGAGATAGAGATAGAGATAGAGATAGAGAGATAGAGAGAGAGAGAGAGAGAGAGAATCATATATTTATCTCTCTTGCAAAGCTTGCCGAGACGCGGCCTTAAAAAATCACTCTCATGCAGCCAAAGAAGTATTCACTTAAAAAAAATAGGTTCAACAGGGGAGCTCGTTAGGCGCAACCAGGTTATATACAAATTAGAAAGCATAATACTCAAAAATAAGGTATTTTATATGAAAACTGCGGAGGCAATCTATACATAGTTCAGTATTGCATTTGCAACACATAATACATCCTCTACTGCTGCAGTTATCACCCCCACATCTTCGTATTTTTTCTTCGGGTATCGTAATAATATAGTGGCGTATTCCATCGTATCTAATATCATTACTCACTCTAAAATCACTCGCTGCTGCTTTTGGTGTGCGTCCAGTAGCTTTAGATTCTACTTTGTATTTTGTTACCTACCAGGATCCCTGAGCGTCAAAAAGACTTTGCTTGCCTCCTGGATCTATTCTTAACAACTAATTCTGAACTCTACACCGTAACTATCCAAACTCCGTTGGGCTCATCAGACCGTGATCTTATCTCCGCAACCTGTGAACTTGCTATCAAACACAGGAGTCACAGGTATCCCAAAAGGTTTGGCACTACAAATCTGCAAAGTGGCGTGATCTTCACGAGCTTTATCTTTCATTTCCTGCCCTTGGAAAGATGTCTGCTTTAGGAATAAAAACACCTATGAATCTGCTGATGAGATAACGCCAGTTATCCTAGCTGGTATGGAAGCTTTCATTCCCTCTTCTATGAAACGTATCTCTAACAGTAAACAATGCTTTGACAAAAACTGGTCAAGAGTGGTCAATGCTAAAAATGCCGCCTGCCGCAAATGGTGTCAAGATCCGACAGCCGAAAACCGAAATATATTCATCACGACTAGAAACCAGTATAAGCGTACCATTGACGCGAGCAAGGGGGATATAACGAGCAGATCAAAAATAAGCCTCTCAACTGTCTTAACGGATCAAGATCCTTTTGGTCAGTTATCAAAGCTGTCAATCAGGGTTGCTCAAAGACGTCAATCCCACCACTGACCAAAGATGATGGCTCAATAGCGAAAACCGCCAAAGAAAAATCGAACATTATTGCCGAAATGTTTGCATCAAATTCTACCTTAGATCCTCAAAGAGAGACTCCCCCAACTATCTCGAGAGTAAATTCCTCAATGCCAGGTCTGGTATTTCGTCAACGCGAAGTGAAACGAATTTTAAAAATCCTAGAAACTAACAAAGCCACAGGACCGGATGGCGTTTCCGCAATAGTGCTTAAGAAATGTGCTGCTGAACTAACAGCTCCACTTTGCAGGTTTTTCTTCTAATCCATCATACAGAACTGCATGTTTTCCATCTAGCTGGAAATGGGCTCAGGTGCAACCAATCCCGAAAAAAGGAAAAAAAATATTTCAAATAACTGCCGTCCAATTGCCTCAGTTCCGATCAGGTCCAAAGGCATGGAGAAACTGATCAACGAACAGCTCTTAAAATATCTCAAATCAGCAGGTATCATAAGCGATCGCCAGTAAATATAGCTTCCGCAAGCACAGACCTAACTTACGTGAACTACGTGTTGACCAAAACCATCGAGAGCTACGGCGAATCCCGACATATCCAAAGCTTTCGTTAGGGTGTGGCATGACGGAATGTTAAGCAAATTGACAGTATATAGACTACCATCAGCAATGCTTCTATGGCCTTCCAATTTCTTAAGTGATCGAAGCATCCGAGCTGGTATTGATGGACATCTCTGGGAGGAATTTAAAATCAATGCCGGAGTTCCTCAAGAGTGTATATTATCTCCCACACTGTTCCTGCTCTATATCAACGACCTCTTACATAGAACAAACAATTCTATTTACAGCTTTTCAGACGACAGCACTCTTATATCCTCATTCATGTCGCGGACTTCAATGACCACTGCTCGTTCCCAACGCGAGAGAGAAAATCAGATTCCTGTCATCAATAAGGATATAAACGTCATCGTAGTATGGGATGAGGGAAACAATGTCCAGTTTAACGCAGGAAAGACCCAAGCAGCTGTCATTTCTAAAAAAGCCAATACCGCAGGACCTGACTTATCAATGACAGGACAAACGCTGACTCTGGCCTCATGTATAAGCTTGCTGGGCATCAACGTAGAAAACAACATGTCTTGGCGTAATCATGTCGCCAAAATCGTCAAGGCAGCAGCACTAACGCTAGGAGCACTCTATAGAGCAAAAAAGTTACATACACCTCATCAGCTCTTACTGCTCTATAAGGTTCAGATACGACAATCTCTGGAATACTGTTCCCATGTGTGGATCTCGCCACCCAAACAGTTGCTCAAGGTATTGTATTCCATACACAAGGAAGCAGTTCGTCTTGGGGATGACCCAGAATTGACTAAAGACCTTGATAAGGTTGAACATCGATGAAAAGTGGCGAACCTATCTCTTTACTATCGATACTACTACGGTAGGTGTTCGGACGAGCTGGCACTTATGATTCCGCCCAGAGTTGTGCCAAACAGAAACGCCCGTCAGACACAAGCTGCTCATCAACAAACGAATCAGTTGCGAACACTTAGGACGTCGCTGTTACGGGACTACAGTGCTTCAAGTCGTTTTACTCAAATAAAGCAAGTTTAGAGAAAACCTATGACGATCAAATATTTAATGAAATAAATGCATGTAGCTATTATTTATTTTATTAAGATCAGATATACAAATTTATGTAAACTGTAAAAAAAATATGTAGGAACATTGATTATTTGCTATACTATCTTTTGATGAAAATAGTAAGTTTTAGATATTCTCTATAAAATATGTCCCGCTTTTTATGAGGAAACCGAACATATTACGATCGTGGTAATTATCAATCAGTACGTTCTGAAAAGGTGCAAAAATATGGACAGATCAAAAGGCTGTCATACACAATTTTCCTAATCGGTAAATAAAAGAGGAATAATCTGGTGATGGATTTCTCCTATTGAATTATAAAAAAGTTATAGTCTAGAAGAAAACATGAGCAAACCATTGATAGAATATTGAAGAGCATTAAATTTATTACACAAAAACGTCTTTGGCCCAGTGGGGCAGCCTCCACAGCCCAGTAAATAATGTTGAAGTATGTTGTGCATTAGTGAAGACCGTTATATATGAACAGAAAATATTTGCTTTTAGTTTGAACTTAATAAATGTTAGATAATTTTACGACGAAAAAATTATAAGTAATACACTTATCCAAACATTGTCTACGACTTTTAGAATATTTTTACTACTTCCATTAAATCGAAAGATAGACACAATACGCACCTCGTTCCTTTAAATCTGAATGCGGTATCAAATTTCACTTCATATGGTCTAAACGAAAAAGAAAATAATCTACTGGTATTAGGCAGCGTAAAAACAGATGTGTTTTATTTTCCAAATCACAACGTTAATTAGTAACAACATGAAACAAAAATGTGCATGTTATTTTTCTTTTTTGGACTTTTTTTCCATGTTGTGCATCATGGATTCAGAAATTTGAATTTAAGGGTCTCTTATTTCTGAGAAAATATTATGTTTAGAGAATAGCTTGTTAGAGTACGGATAATATGGCAAGAGTAAAATAATAATATAATGACTTTTATTTTATACTTTATAAACAATTTTGAAAATATATTATTTTGTTCTATATGTTAAATCTGGATCCAAGGTAGTTGGTTTCAATCCACTTCCCATGTCAATTAAACACAATTAGGATAATTTAGTATTAGGATACTACTTAAAGCTTAATATGTGGTTAGTGAAGCAAAAAAATACTTTGCTTATTGTGATATTATTTGGTAATTATGATTAGAAAGAAGTATTATAAATATATGGGAATATAATATATATGTTGTTTTTGTTTTAAATATCCTCATCGCACTACCTCTAGAGACTTAAACAGGGAATAGATATTGGCTTCCTATCTCCAAAAGCAATTGAAATCGATTACGTCATTCATTAGCTTTTTATAAATATGATTAATTTTCAACAAACAGGGTGTCAAAAATGGATTTAAAAATTATTTTTTCGAATTATTTTCTGGAAAGGTAAATCTCCAGAAATGACATTCGGAAGAGTTGAACTTTTGATTTAATGTGTTTGGTTCAGAGGTGCAGTTATAATTAATAAGTGGCTTTCCATAGGGAATGTTTAGAAGAAGCAAAAATTGCCAAATTGTTGCCTTCGTGAAAAAAATAATAAAACATATCTTTTTCAGATGCTGTTGAAATGTGCTAAACGACAATTAACATTTAATTTCACTTGGTATCACTTTCACAGCCTCCAAAACTTTTAAGGCCCCAAGAAGCACTCTTAGGTATAAAGTATCTGGTCCACAAAGCTTTGGAAAGGTCGGCCCAAATTCTAAAAACTCATTTACCAACAATCGTCTTGAGCGGAAATGGTTTGAGTCGTTTATGAGTCGTCATCCCAGAACTCTCGGTTAAGCAATCGGAATACATTAGCAAGGCTAGCGCCGTTGTTCCGGCCGAAAAAATTTGAGAATGATCCCAACAACCCTGGGATGATCTGGAGAACGTAGCAACAGTGCTTTAGGATCCAAAACTTATATGGAATATGGATGACACAGCTTTCTACTTTAACCCAAGTGGAGGCTGCGTTACAGCTGAGAAGGATAAACACGTGTATGCTACGTCTATGAATAGTGAAAAAGAAAATGTCACTACTTTAACTTTATATAAATTTGAGAGAATTCCAGCAAAATACTTCAAGTCGGCACCACTTCATTTGGAATTCGTTAATCCAAGAATGGGTGGATGACTGCAGAGACATTTTATGATTGCATGGTTAAAATTTCTCGTCCGTTTTTAATTGAACAAACAGTACACTCTGCCAGTATCAATGTTTTTGGATGGGCCTTTATCACATTTAAGTCTAAAGTTAAGCAAATTTTGCAGAGATATAGGCATAATTCAGTGTGTTTATATCCCAATATCACCCATATTTTGCATTCACTAAATGTAGCAGTCTTAAATGTTATTGAAAAAAGGAATTGCGGACATGGAGACTGGAACATGATGGATAGGAAATGCGCAAACAAACTGTGCCAATTTTTTTAAATTGTATATTGTCACGAATAGCACAATGACTGGGTCTCTTGATTAAACTTATCGCTTCCACCAATCTGTCACTGTATGTTTTATCCGTGATGCCACGCCTTGCTTAGCGTGCAGGGGTATAACTCAGATGATTCGGAATCGTTCTACGTCAGGTGAGAAGAGATGGTAAAGAAGGCACTTCAGTTAAAACAATAACAACGTCTATTGGTCCAAAGACTTAATGATAAAACTTTAACAATCTCTATTGGTCAGAAACGTAATAAGATTCTATTATACCCGATTACTAAGGCGCGCATGCTTTCTCGATTTGAGGTATGGTTTTGAATTGTTTATTGGTCTTTGGTCACTGCTTTATAAATATAGTTTTTCTTAAAATTTTTGTGTTGTATTTTATTTAAGGTTGGTTTGTTCGAAAGATCACTCGAATATCCCACTACACTTTTAACTATTTGACAGACTCTACTTAGAAACTTATCTTTCTCAGAACTTTGACAAATTTATCATCGATTTGACTTTTACTACTGGCAGTGGCGGCTCGTGAGGTTTTAAATAGGTAGTGCGCAATTTATGTAGGTTTTGCATACGCATAGGGGGATGCCCGCTGCAGGCGCCGCCGGAGGCTTGCGGAAAGTTTGGGGATGTCACGCCCATTTTTTACCCAAAACTCGTTAAAATCGTTTAAAAAACCTGAATTCGGCGTCCTCTTGAATTGTTGCGCACTAAAAGAAATTAATAAGTAGGTACTTATCGATTCCAGAAGAGTAAACCATTAAAACAGTTTATTGTAACTACAAATCAATAAAGTTCAAAAAAAAATCAGGAGAAGTTCGAAAACGTTAAAAAATATATCGGTTTGATGGCAAAAAAGTGTTATTGTACGTCTTTTTGTCGATGGTTAGCCCTTCGACTATGCCGTTTCCTAGCTTTAAAGTGAAATTCCATTCGCCACAAGATTTCGGGGGTTAAAATGTCTGGTAAAAGACCTACCATCCTTTTTCTTGGCACATGTTTGGTCGAGTCTTATTTCTATGGTTTGGTCTAATTTTAAAACCGGCATCGGTCGCCCTAACCTCTTTATTTCCATCTTTTTATTCAGATCCAATAAAGAAAAGTTATTTTTAATAATATTGTCAACTGAATTTATGCCCCCACAGCAATTGTCAGAACCCGAACTACTAGCCATGACAGTAGAATAATAGTATATAAATAAAAATATAAAACACTAAACAATATTACGTACACTAAACTCACGAGTTTATATGCAGCTAATTAACAAGCGTCAACGAACCGAACAAAACAAAAATAAATTCACGGCTCGACTGGAGTAAAATACAGAATAATACTTATAATAGTAGTATGTAATATTCGCTCTAAAAAACGATTTACCTCCCACTTTTTCCACACAAGCTGAATTTTTCAGGACCTATAACCTATAATAAATGTGTTGCATCAGCCGTAGCTTGAAGGCGAAGAGGCTGGACATATTTAATTAGGGCGTAAACCCATGACGTCTCTCACTGTTTATTGTGATACTTTTGTTAGTTTATAAGCAAAAAATATGGGATTCGCTCTATTACCTTGTCAAGACATAAGCGAAACTTTTATAAAGAATATTTTTTTTTCATTTAGGCCTTTCCTTTTTGTTAATTGAGTGTTATATTTAAAAATAACTATTTTTTAATTAAATTTTTGCACGGTTGAAACCGAGATATTTACATTTAAATTTTTTTTCGGCCATATGGGCTAATGCAAATGATTTTTTTTGAATAATTATCAAAAAATACTTCCTACAAAGACCTTATTGTGCATTGGACCAAAAAATAAGTATTTTTTCCTCTATACGATGGTACCAATATCTCGATTTTTGATGATAGTGTCCTTTTGTGGAGTCTAATTTTGTATTACCTCCGGAATAAGGGTTATCTTATCATGTACTTTCATCCCTGAAAAAATCAGCTTGTGACACCATACTATATACGCAAGAATTGCAAATTATCACTAAATTAAGCTACAAAGTGCGGATTTAAATAGCGCACGGATGAGCCTTGACTTCTCGTAATTTTACGAGCATTCCCGACCGTTTTGCATGACGAAAATGCATTTAACAAGAGCGCCGAACACTAGCGCACGGCAGATTTAGACTAGTTGTGGTTACGGACGGAGGCCGCCGTTGGACGCTCTGCGTTTTGATCGGCGCCGTCGTGCCTCGATTTCGCTCTTATAAATAATGTATTCTGCGGCCAGTGGAGATTCAAAAATATGTAAATTCGCAAATTATAGTTAGTTTATGTTAAATTGTATGTAGGGAAGATTTTATTTTTCCGTTTACTTTCGCAGGCAGTGCGCGCGCACGGGCGCACTTATTGAGAAGCCGCCCCTGCTACTGCGGTTATGAAACCCCTAGACTAAGCAGCCATGTGGCTAACCAAATGCTAGGTTTGGGTCAGGAGAAAAGGAGTAGGACCTTAAGCAGCCATGTGGCTAACCTAGGAGCTGGTTTTAGGTGAGACAAAAGCCTACCGAACTGAAGGCACGGTAGCGTATTTATATTATAAAAAGTGCTGACCATTGCTCGCTTAAGGTTCATAATCGCTCCCGTCGATTGCTAGCGTTGTTTATAGTTTGCCTTTAATCTTTATATAACAATTTCCAAGTTCAAGTTCAAACTTAGGACAGGGTGATATCTATTTAGTAGCTTATGCATTTTAGTAGATCACAATATTAACAAAAATATCATTCAAACAAATCATAATTAATGGCTTTCGAAAATGTGGGATTTACCCATATAAACCAAATAATGTCGACTGCAGCAAGTGTGTCAATAAAAGTTCGCCTATTCCAGTTCTAACCCCAAGAAGGCCAATCTTTAAATCTAGATATCGTTAAAATAGATTATCTTAACTTTAAGAAGGATGCTTATCTCATATTGAAAAAAGAATAGAGCCAGAACTGTTTTCTAAGTTTATAGAGGAGCATCAACAAAAGACAAAAAAACAGATATAAAAGAAGCTCAAATGCTATTTGATGTACGGGAAAGCATTAAGTGCGATGTAGTCCCAAATAAAGAAAAAGAAGTTTCCGACGATACACCTGATTTTCGAGAAGACATAACAAAATTTCCTTTTCCTGGATTTAACCATGGTACGGCCAGAGTACAAATAATATCGAGTAGAGTCATTCAGCAAAATCGTTTTGATGTTTTTGCATCAAACGCAAAGGCCGCCTCGCACCTGTAGCACGATATAAATCAGCGAGCTGTATGGCGGGAGAGATTCAAAAAGTATTCGATGATGCAAAATTATTTCCTCGGTTATTATTTCAACGCGACCCGACAGTACGCAATCTCAGGGCGTTTGCACACTGACTGTAGACTGTCCCTCGTAGCCGAGCCACCGCAGGCCATAAACCAGATTGATCCGAATTCGCTTTGACGCCAAGCACTGTCGGCGAAATTGGAAATTTGTCTCCAGTGAACCTACCGTATATTTATTTATACCGTGATACGGCTGAGCATCCATTGACGACAGATATCAATAGTACAGATGATGTTTCTTGAATCTGCAAAACCATTGACAAATAGGCGATAAAATTGTTTGATGAAAACAACGGGATTAAAGAAATTCAATAAAAAAATTGGAAATATTAAATGTGTCTAATGATCAGGCTTTAAATATTTTAATAGAGCAGATTGATGAAACTAACGGCCAAAATTAACTAGTTTAGGTTAAAACTCAAGACGAATCATCCAACAAACCAGAAAATAAAACCAAACCAATAATAAGTGATAACGATACCAGCGAAATAGAAAAACCAAAGCAAAGTGATACAAATATTAACATTGATTTGAAAAACTCTAACAACGTTATCATTAAAGCTATAAATTAAAGCAATTGTGAGAGTATAGAATGTGAAATTTTCATATTATAAGACTGATGGACAAAACATGGACTGTTAATACAACATTATTGAAGAGAGGAATAAAGAAAATATGGATATAAAAGCACAGACAACTAATATTTTAAGCAATATATTTGTGATACCAGAACTAAAGATTAACCAAAAAGGGATCTACACGCCAATTGTTTTGACCAGCGCGAGGTGGATTGAAATTGAAGAAAAAAAGAGCTTATTGGGCTTGATACACTTAAGAAGAAGAAAGAAAAGAGGTGGGAAGAAGCAAAAGCGGATAGAACAATATCAAAACAAAAAGAAAAAAACATGCGAAATCTAAAGAAATAAAATAAAATGAAGAACAAGACAAAATGTACAAAGAATCAGACACAAACCAAAGCTCACCATCACCACTTATTACAAGCAATGTTCGAGAAAAACTAATAATCGAAAAAGCAGAAATACAGAAAGAACATGAAAAAGATATACTTCAACTGATATTAATTACTATTTATTTATTTTAAATGGGCCACCCTTTGACGAGTGTCTCAAATGTAACCACATAGGTTTTCATTTTTGTTTTTTGTATAAAACTTAAGGTATCGATTTGCCATTAGAAAGAAACTATTTTCCAGGTGTACGAAGAATTAACTGGAACTAAAGTTTTTTACTTTAACTGAAAATAAACGATCTTCATTACAATTTAAATTCTGTGAAAAGTTACTTTTAAATGATATCAGATAATCGGAATTCTAGAAAATAATAAGTTTTGCAAAACCCAATATTAGAGCTTCTTTAAAGTAGATCATAAATGGTAAAGAAATGTCCAGGAAATACCAAATTTGAAGCTTTATGAGCCTTACAGTTTTTGGACTCTGTTTTAAACACGCAAGTGGATTGGTGATCTCGACGCCAGTTTATCGAACCGTAAATCGTAGTCTTATCTTCACCATCCATCTGTATTCGCTTTCCATCTCATTTTTTGATCGACTCTGTGACGCTATTTCTGGAACGTACGCTCAAATAATAGTTTCCAATTCGTTGATATTAACATTCGAGCCGCCAAAGCATTCCTCATCAT
Source organism: Pissodes strobi (assembly GCA_016904865.1). Taxonomy (NCBI): domain Eukaryota; kingdom Metazoa; phylum Arthropoda; class Insecta; order Coleoptera; family Curculionidae; genus Pissodes; species Pissodes strobi. The sequence goes on from MU181950.1 coordinate 308,080, forward strand.
GGGTGCTTGTTCTTCCCTTAATAAGCTTTAAACCAATATTAATAGTGAAGGGCCTGTATTCTGGAACGTATGCTCAAATAATAGTTTTCAATTCGTCGATAATAACTAGTTACGGCCTCAGCTGCTCCAATTAATGGCCCTTACTGATACTTCTGTGACCAGAAGTGGCAAACGTGAATTTGCTGGCCTTTATTGTTTAAATCGGTTTTAGTTATTATGTTTTATATTTTTTGTAGTGAACAAATTAACCTTTAGAGCAATAACAGCATTTTTTGGCACAAATAAAACAAGGATCAATAACAATATCAAACTTGGAATTAAAAAAAAAATCCTTTACGTGGCTGCAACAGGTACTTTTACCCTATTGGTATTTATCGTTTCCAATAATTTCAGAGATTTATTTTTAAAACGAAAAAAAAAACAATTCTTCTCATCAGTGTTGTATGAATTGACAGTGTGACCAGTTCGGAAAGATAATACTATTTACTTATTTTAAATGGGCCTTCCTTTGACGAGTGCCTCAAATTAACCGTATAGATTTTAATTTTTTTGTATAAAATTAAAGGTATCGATTTGCTATTAGAAACAAACGATTTTTCAGATGTACGAAGAATTAACTTGAAGTAAAGTTTTTTACTTTAACTGAAAATAAACAAGCTTAAGTACAAATTTAAATTCTGTGAAAAGTAACTTTTAAAGGATATCAGTCAAAATATTTAATTATTTTCAAAACCCCAAATTAAAGTTTTTTAGAGTACGTCATACATGGTGAAGCAATGTCCAGGAAATACCAAATATTATGCTTTAAGAGCCTTACAGTTTTTGGACTCTGTTTTAAATAAGCAAGTGGTTTGATGATCTCGACTCGTAGTCTTATCTTCACCATCGCATTCGCTTTTCCATCTCATTTTTTGTTCGACTCTATGACACATTCGAGCTGCCAAAGTATTCCTCATCATGGATTTTTGTTCTTTCCTTAATAAGCCTTAAACTAAAATTAATAGTGAAGAGCCTGTTTTCTGGAATGTATGCTCACATAATAGTTTCCAATTCGTTGATAATAACATTCGAGCGGCCAAAGCATTCCTCATCATGGGTGTTTGTTCTTCACTTAATAAGCTTTAAACCAATATTAATAGTGAAGGGCCTGTTTTCTGGAATGCATGCTCAAATAATAGTTTCCAATTCGTTCATAATAACATTCGAGCGGCTAAAGTATTCCTCATCATAAGTGTTTGTTCTTCCCTTAATAAACTTTAAACTAAAACTAATAGTGAAGGAACTATTTTCTGGAATGTATGCTTAAATAATAGTTTCCAATTCGTTGATAATAACATTCGAGCGGCGAAAGTATTCCTCATCATGGGTGTTTGTTCTTCCCTTAATAAGCTCTAAACCAAAATTAATAGTGAAGAGCCTGTTTTCTGGAACGTATGTTCAAATAATAGTTTCCAATTCATTGATAATAACATTCGAGCGGCCAAAGTAATTCCTCATCATGAGTGATTGTTCTTCCCTTAATAAGCTTTAAACAAATTAATAGTGAAGGGTCTGTTTTTCTGGAATGTATGCTCAAACAATAGATCCCAATTCGTTGATAATAACATTTGAGTTGCCAAATCATTCCTCAACATGGGTGTTTGTTCTTTTCTTAATAAACATTAAAGCAAAAAATATTACTTCCAATGTTTAGCAACACATATTCGCTATGTGCAACTGCTGAACTGGGGGACGGTGAACGGTAGTTCGCGGTGGCAAAGGCTTGAACTCTAGGGATCACGTCTTATATAGGTATCTAATATCATTGTCGAGACATAGGGAGCTCACAAATGTTTATCGTTTTATAATAATAGAAGTTAGTTCCTTTGCATTCTTTGACCCATAACTTCCTCGCTTATTATAAGATCTACCCAATCAATCTTCAGCGTGCGACGATATATCTCACATGTTTTTTATTTTTTTGTATCGACTTTCTTTAATGATGCTATCAATTTAACCACATGGGCTCTTCAGTTATAATAATTACTCTTTCCTTTTCAATATTATCTACTGTGAAAGCAAAAATATTATAGTTATTATACTCAAATATTTTGTTGAAATATACTTGGGAGACGGTGAACGGTAGTTCGCGGTGGCAAAGGCTTGAACTCTAGGGATCACGTCTTATATAGGTATCTAATATCATTGTCGAGACATAGGGAGCTCACAAATGTTGTCTTATTAGTTATAAAAAGACATAAAAAATGGAGCGGGCTTAAGACTACATGACAGAAGTGAAAAGTTGCCAAAATCTCGATGTTTAGAGTAAAATTTTACATCGAAATATTTCATAAAATTGGCAGAAAACGCTTGAAAAATGTCCATATTCCTCGATCCCAATGCATTTTCCAACTCCAAACCGTTTTTAATGAGATTTCAGGCAATTAAATGGATGAAACTACTAATTTCACCTAAATATCATATCAAAATATTTAAGACGTGTTTCATCAAATTACCCATAACGCATCAAAAGCCAAGCTTCACTCGTAAAATTGCTGAAATATTGAAATAATTTTGCGATTTTCTGCAGGTTCCAATTTAACCTCGATATTCTCATATATTTCTCAATCTTGTACGGAAAGTTGTTATAAAACTTTTTTATAGCAGAATTCAAGAGGTTTGTAAATCTGAGATTGATTTCTTGAAAATAGCTATGCGTTGGCTTAAAGTAGATTGTTTAACTGAAAATCAAAAAGGTCACCAATTCCGCATTTAAACCGTATCGATAAAATTGTTGGTATGTTCTGCTCATACTGTCCTTCTTTATTGTACGGCAGTTTTGTTGCTCCAGATTATTGTTATTTCCAGTTTTAAAATATGGTGTCGTGTCGAAATTCGAAAAGTTTAAATTCGACTTGCTCGCCTTGCATAAAAGGCATCATCATTTCCAATGTGTCCTCTAATACATTTTTATTGTAAACAATACTTTTTGAGAAAAAAAAAATAAAAACGTTAATTTCTTTGACTTACAAATCGATGCTTGTTCTTAATTTTCCCTAAAAAGTTAATTTTCCCGACATTTTGGAAACAGAGCAGCATTTAGAGTGATTCTCCTAGAAATTCCCTAGTCCCTATTAGTGGTCGTCTGAGTTTTATCGATCCTAGCAACTTTTTCGGCGCTAGAACGACCCAAAACCAGCCCTTATCGTTTTTGGTATTGCATGAAAATGCTACTTACTGGGCCCGCCGATTACTGACATCAGATATACACTTAAAGAAAGTGTTTACGTTTGCATTCTGTCCTCGCTTCTATTGGTATTAAAGCATTTAATTTCGACCTGTAATATTACTATTGCCTTTTTACTATTAAAAAACTTGCTCAAATCATATTTTTGATAGAGAAGTTTTATTAATAATTTAAACTTTTTTCAATTAATTAACCATAAAAGTTAATAGCTACTCTCACTTAACGAATTGCATAACTGATGATTAATGATGAATACATATTTTTTAGTGATTATATGTCATAGTTTCTTATAACTACTGCAATGAACAAAATATTAAATATCATTATATATTAATGTTTATTACTTTTTACAGGATGCATCCACACATATAAATCTGAACGTGCGTACGAAGCCTAACTTACAAAAAGGAAGTTCAAATGACCTTTCAAGTCACGTTCAGCTGAAAATTTCGAGATTCGTTGACCGTACTACCCTGAGAGTAAGAAAACAATGGATCTTGGTGAGTATTACATTACTAGTCAAGATTAACCACCCGAGTGTTATTGACCATTTTTGGAGACTTTTCGCGTTGGCTGGTTTATAACAGCTGTTATAAACATAATTATTGTGTACATTTGCAGCTTATGAAACGGCTTATTTAGGACGGCAGATGATCGTCATAAATTGTACGTATTATTTTCACAAAATATTTTGAAAAAGCTGTTTGTGAAAAGATTGATTTCAATTTCAATCAAATTTTTAAAACCTTTTAAATTCGGCAAATTCTCTTGGGAATTATCTCTGGGTTTTCAGTACAATTATATTTGTTGTTGTATTATCAACAAAAATTCAGATACGAATGTTTTCATGCGAAGTATACAGTTAATCTACATTTCTACGAACGACTCTCGCAGATTTTCAATCCATGATGTTTTAGTGCACCGCGCGTAATAATTCTAAAAATTGATTGTTTCTCGCTTCGAAGTCAAAATACTTACGCTATCGTTTTATAATGATAGAAGTTAGTTCCTTTACCATTTGCATTCTCTCGCTTATTATAAGATCTACCCAATTTTTTCTCCAGCGTGCGACGATATATCTCACATATTTTTTATTTTTTTGTATCGACTTTCTTTATTGATGCTATCAATTTAACCACAGGGGCTCTTCAGTTATAATAATTACTCCTTCCTTTTCAATAGTATCTACTGTGAAAGCAAAAATATTATAGTTATTATATTCAAATATTTTGTAGACGTTCTTGAACTTAGTTTTCTTTTTATTGGCTTTCAAACTGTAAAACCTGCGACCATATTTCAGCTAACACACGTGTAAAAATAACGCGCAGCTTCATATAGCCACATATGATATTATGTTAGGAAAATAATGCACCGCCTAATAAATTAGACCAAATTATGTTTGCTTTTATTATTATAGGTATTTAATTTTATTTATTTTTCATTCTGAGTTGTGGGAAAAATACTGTACATAACTCGCTGGAAAGACCACTCGTACGTTAAATGTTACGTTCCATCCTCATCATATATAGAACTTTCGACCTACCAACTCCGATTTTATTCCGATGATCGTCGCATTTCCTATTGGCTAGATAATCACGTCGCATACACTGTGGCGTCCACGCTAATATCTTAGTAGTGTTTACCAATGAAGGTTGAGTCCAAATGCAACATGTATCAAACAGCTTTCGTTAGTCGTCGTTATGTATACGATTCAAGATTGTTGCCGTCGTTTTTTTTTACTTTGGGCATCCGTTGGTTTAGGTTGGATTAGTTTTTGTTAGTATAAGCGCCAACACTGCATTGTTGAAAATATTTTTAATAAATGCAAAATCATTGTTTATGCCCATATCCCAAATTTCAAGCCGTTTGATACAGGGGCTTCCGAGTAAAATGGCCGTTTCCATACTTTTGTACCACACTGTATATTCACTCACTGCATATAATGCCTACTCGCCATAGAAATCCCCATAGAAATCGTTTCGATAAACCAAAAATTTCGCTCCATTTTTTTATTTTTTCTCATAAGAAAATAAAAACAACACAAAAATAGGAAACATAAGCCTACATTGCTTTAACTAATTCATTTCAGCGGCTAGTTGGGTCAGTTGTGATCTTGAAGTGGTGGAGGGCTATGACGTCATACTTAGCTGTCAAAGTTGTCAACCGAAAGGATAACCACGGTATTTACCGATGAATAATCATTTCAGGCTGAAAATCGGTAGTTGGTTAGGATTAAAAGTAAGTTGAAATGTCAAGATATATTACGTGGCACATTAAGGCAAAATTACATTTTAGCAATTATTAGAACTTACAAATTAAGTATTTAATTTGCATGTTCATAAAATGAAATGAGTTCTTGATAACGTATAAAATCCATAATTACTTTAAACACCACAGCTGATTCGCGCATGATGATGCGCACTACATATCGGACGATTTATCTTAATGTTTCAATTTTTACAGGTTTTTAGTGACTAAATCGAACAGTCGTTTTTGATGTAACAGCATGTTATTCCTAATAAATATTTCTAGATTGCAGAAGAAAAATTTATTTATAATATCCTTGAATTCTGATTGACATCTTTTAAATTAGAACTCATGATACAAGCTTATGCGGCATGCGTGTATAAGCAATACCTCCTACAACAAGAGGTATTGGTATAAGCAGTAGGTTCAAGAGAAGCCATCCATACCTTTGGCAAGAGAGGTTTCATCCTGGTTGCATCATCAACCCTAGTTTCAAGTTCGAATTAATAAACGCGCCCCTCTAATGAACCGAGTCAGCAGGACTCGCTCTAATATGTAAATGAAAAGCGCTTTATAATAAGTATCCTTATATTATTGTTATTATACATATATGAACAAAAATGGAATATGAAAGTTCTTGAAGTGAAAACTTCTTTAGCACGGGTCTGATTTGCGACTCGATGGAACGAAAAAGCGACAGCAAAAAGATATCTATCTATTGGATCTAGCATGTGAGAGAATGAGATAGAACACAGTTATACAGTTGTTACATGTTTGTTAAGAATAAAAAGTAAAACGTAGTTTTCGTCCGATCATTGAAGTTAAGCAACGTCGAGCATGGTTAGTACTTGGATGGGTGGCCGCTTGGTTCAGGTTTAAGAAGATTTCGTTTCTACCGCGTGAGAACTGCATACATGATTTTTTTTTAGTTTAGGAAGATCCTTAAAAATAAATGATTAAAAGAAAATTTTTCGAATGATAATTGTTTGAATGAAAGCTTTACTAGCAACAATTATTTTAATGCAAAATTCTCAGAATTAAAAATTTTGTCAAAAAACTATGACCAACAGTTTTGAATCTCACTCAGTTTCAATTCTTGTATGAGCGCGGTCATCATTTGTTTTGCAGCCAATAAGCGATTTAGCTTTCCATTCTCTTTAAATTCATTCGTGGGGGTTATTTTGGGTTAGTTATAGAGTTGGCAGCCCAGGTGAATCAAAGCCAACTAGAACGAATCAACCACTAACCGAGATAGATTAACTAGAACGAATTAATCTTAGCTCAAATGAACCAAATTTAACACAACCTAACTCATCCTAAATGAAGTCAACTCTACCGTCTGTGGCTTCTATTAGGCACCTTAGATAATCTAGATAGAGTAAAGATAACTTAAACTAATTCTAACTAACTAATATCAAAGAAAATTAAATTAGTAGAATTTTATTTGCTAATATTGATTTAAACTTGACAAAAGTTTACCGAAATATAGTATATGATTACTTTTGATATACTAGTTAGTAGGTACTAGTTTGTAATTCTAAGTATCAGTAAAATGAATTCATTTATAATATATGAAACAATAAATTATTTGAATGGATAACTATTAAACCATATGGAGATAGATTTTCAGTAATTTTACGCATTTAAGCCATAATAGGTAACTTTCGGTTATCGATTATGTGTTTTTAGATACAGATGGACCGCCACACATTTGACAATAATATAACATCTAAGGAGTAACAGCTTCATATCTTTATGTTTTAAGAATGCTAAGATTCGCGTTTCGTTCTATCGTAACCTGAAAAATCCATTTGCATTAAAGGGGAACTTTCACTCGAGAAGCTTGCCGCTAAAAAAATATAAAATACACTATTCGAACAAATTTGAACCTTTTGTCAAAGTTTACAGAATTTTAATTCTGTAAACTTTGCTTTTGTTCGAACTATTTCCCATTGGAGGAATTTTATGTCGAACAATTTTTGTCCACGAATCTTTCGAACATGGTCTTTTGTGCAATATTTTGTGGATCTCGCATATTCTATTTATTTAAATTTACGCTTTTTTGGATCATGATTATAAATAAAGTAGTTAATTATATTAATATGAATTGAAACTCGGTCTACTATTAAGCCTTATTATTGCCTTTTTTCCTTCTTCAGACGCCAGTCATCATTGGTTCCAATAAAGGACCCCGTACCCGACAAAGAGAGAATTTCGGAACCATACGATTTTTTTTAAATTTTAATATGTTTTAGGCATGGATAAGTACTTCACAAAAATGTATGTTAGAATATGGTGCAACCCCCCCCCCCCCCCCATTTGGCTACAGTGGCATATCAAAGTTACGGTAATCACAATACATATTTTTATTTTTTTGGCATTTTAAGCTAAAAATGAGTCTATATTTAATGGATTATAACAGCTGTGGGCATACAAAATAATTTTTAGGATGTATGTCCAGTGGCGTACATCTTAAAAATTATTTTGTATACCCACAGCTGTTACAATCCATTAAATATAGACTAATTTTTAGCTTAAAATGCGAAAAAAAATAAAAATATGTATTGTGATTACCGTAACTTTGATACGCCACTGTATCCAAATGGTGGGGGGGCACCATATTTTAACATACATTTTTGTGAAGTACTTATCCATACCTACAACACATTAAAATTTAAAGAAAATCGTATGGTTCCGAAATTCTCTCTTTGTCGGGTGCGGGGTCCTTTGATATTTTCCTTGCGAGCCGAAAAGAAAATTTGTCATAGTTTTTGCTACAATAGTGCTCCCACAATGACATAATAATTTGGGAATTCATTATAACTGGCCAACTCCCTGACTAGGACTAGACTCTCCGCCCGGTATTAGAACCGGTGTAATAAGGTGTAATAAGTAATAAGTTTTCTTGATAAGAAGCTTTTTACCAAAAATACCTATAAAATTCCTAGCATCAAAAATTGAGATTATTCAAAATCTTGATAATCACTTTCAGCTCAATGCGCCTTATTTTTTTAGAAAAAGGATTAAAACTTTCACAAATTCGTACCGTGGGCCAAGTGGACACTCAATTTTGTGTGTGTTCGTGTATTTTATGAGTCCTCACTATTTCTTGCAAGCAACAAATTCTCTATGAAAACAGCAGACCAGCTATTAACCCCACCGCATTTCTCTGTAAATCAAATAATAGGCCTCTGCTGAATGATTCTAAACAAGAATTGTTTAATATATAAATGAATAGAACGAAATATGTCGTTAAAAGGCTTTCTGAGAAACATGGTTTAAGGATTCGGCACAATAAAGAAAGCACTGTCTAACTTCGTAATGATTTTGTTCATAGAGTTCATCACTTGTCTGATGTTTGATATATGCACATTGCCAGAAATCTCGTCTCATCGACGTTACTATATAGAGATGCCAGTGCACTCAAATGATTAATATTGCCTACTCTGATTTGTATTTATTTAAATCTAACAATAATCTGTTCATGCAAAGCCAGTTTTGCTTCAGCACTTACGCAGAGATATCAACACTCAGCACTAAAGACGACTGTGATATCATCCAGGAAGAGCGTATACTTAGTTTGGGTTAATAGTAAATCATTTTAAATGTAAGTTTAAAGAGAATGTGCCCAAGTATTATCTATTGTTGTAGACAGGGGTGACATTGGCTTTCTTAAGGTATGATGGAATAATTGTCTGCTTAAAACACTAATTAATCATTTCAAGTGGAGCTATAAGGCTACTTTTAAGGTACTTTATTAGCTTTAGCATGCCATAGAAGTCTCGACAATTTCATTTCTCTAAGCTGTCTATAATATACGAAACCTTAATGAAAATGGCAAAAATTAATAGGGATACTGCACATTTGACACATGAATGTGCCTAGCTAAACCATATGGAAATTATAGTTGTTGAAGTCGTCAGTTTAGGTTGCAGTTTATTATGGTTTAGGCAGTGATCCCTATTAGTATTTATTATATTCCATGTCATCTCGTCAGAGTTTTGAGGTAGATATTGAGCCAGTCATTTGTCCTGATCTTAGCACTGCAGATTTTACTCTTACATATAATTTTTAGGCTTTAAATTCCTTAGAATTATTCGTATTGTTGTACTTCATTCGGACAAAACAAAATTATATTTTTATTTTTTGCAAATTTGCTGACACGACTGATAAAACATACTATACATTTTTTAATTTATGCAAATTCGCTGACACGAATGATAAAACATACTAGACCCCAGCCCGTTCAACGATCGATTCTTGATAGAGAATAATAGGCTAGTTCGGCGCAGACGATGGGGAAGGAAGGCGAAGAAAATAGATAGTTATCCGATTTTTTATTGGAATTGAGAATGAGCTGCACCAAAATTGCAGAGCTCTCTCTACATTCGATACATATTTTATAATGTTACAAGTCATACATTTTATAACGTTCGCTTCGCCGTATCACACATTTTGTAAACAAATTTTAGATCGTTCACCAGCTTATTCTCCAGGTGGCTTAAAGAAGTTTCACTTCAAAAGTACAGAAACACGTTATGTATAATTTCTATCAACACACCAAATTTTGGGTTGGTATCAGTTTTCCCTCTACATGCAGACTCTTATGACTTTGAAGTAATGGGCGATAGATATATTTGGTTCTCTTGTTTAAAAAACGTATAATTTATATACAAAGAAAAGTCCACTAGTTGGTCAACATGGTCCATGATTGGTATGATTGTTATATTATAAAGCAACCAAATAGAGCTCAATTTCACATCAATCCCGAAGTAAATTTACAAGCACACATTTTTCGAGATTACCTTTTATAAACCCGGATTTCTGGTATATTTCGGTATTTGGTTGTAAATAAGCTACATAATTATAATTTATTAAAGGTTTTATAGAAAATTCGAAACCAATAATTAAAATAAGTTAACAGAAACTTAAAAAGTTAGTACAGCTTACTATTTTCTACTTGGAAACACAAGGCCCTGCAGACTGTCATCTCCTAAACGAGGGCAAAACTGTGTCAGTTCTTCAAGCCGAATAACTTTATTCCTAGAATAATTGCTATGGTTGAAATTGTATTAAAAATGGTCGTCATAGTAAATATTGAAGTTATCCATCCTTGAAGAAACTGAGCCTTGGAATACTCCTTGTAGACGAAAAATATCTAACGAACTCAACGTTTGTTGGTGGAGTTGTATGAAAAAATCATAAATAGAGTGCATATTAAACCCTAGGATGCCTCCCTATTCATACACATTTATTCGTCTTTGAAATCATTATGTGAAGGTAATGGTTTATTTTAATGTTACTGGGATAGTGGTAGATTTGTTCAAGACGAATTTAAGGGCGCTTTAAAACTTTTTGATTATCTTGCCATTTCACAGATCAGCAATCGCAAAATCATATTCGCCTTCAATGATATCATCAAGTTTACCTCTTTCTTGGATATATTAAACAAATTGCCATTTTTATCGAGAACGCAACTCAAGTGATTAATGTAAGCTGCTACATTTTTGGTGTCAAAGGATTTTCGAGAGCTTTCCCTAAATAAAAGACACGCGACCTTTTTAATTTCTTATATTGGCTTTAAAGAAATTCACGTCTCTATGGCAAAGATTTCAACAGTTCTTTTATAGGTTCCAAAGCTCACTTACCCCCTCCTAACCCTAAATTAAATCCAAGTGTTTAGATAATATCGAACAATTATTTGTGGTCAAAGTAGTTAACGACAGTACATTACCATGTAATGCAAACACTCTCTAATAATACTATTATCATAATTTTTAATATTTATATTATTTAAATTTATTAACATCTCAAGTTAGGTCGTTAGAGACGGCTCTTGAATGCAAATCGCTGTCGTGTCTTTATGTTTTTTCTATTAAGGCTTCTTAAATCAGATTTTTTTAAATATAATTTCTTATGTTTAATGCATGCGTGGTAAGGTGATGAAGCTCCTGATAGACGCCGATAAAGCCTTTCTGTTTTTGTTTCTTAATAAAGCTGGGTATTTTAAATCTACATTTGCTACGAGTTGTTTGCCTTTATGTCTTTCAGAGATTTGTTAGGATGGATCTGAGCTGAAGTTAGAACTGTATCATCAATCAATTTATATCGATATTTGGCGATCTTTTCGGCGTGCTTGACCTGCAAATTGTTGTTGTTGGGTATGGCGATGTCGATCAGCGTGGCTTCCTTGGCCCGCTTATCTACGAGAATGATGTCCAGTCTATTGTGGGTCGACGTCTGGTCAGTAAGCACAGTGCGGTCCCAGTAGATCTTATGGTTGTTACTTTCTAAAACAGATTCGGGAGTGTATTTATAGTAACTTACCTTTTTCGTTTTCAGCAGTAACAGCTTGTCTGCTAGTTCCTGATGGATTATTTTCGCAATTGCATCGTGCCTGACTTTATATTCTGTTGCTGCGGACGTTTGGCATCACCGAAGCATCTCCAATAATGTACTTGAGAAATAGTTTCTGGTGGGAATCACTTGATCTTGAATAGCCAGCAGAAAGCCCTCGGTTTCGGGGAACATTTGTCCTGAAACTAACCAATAATTCGACGCTGTATTTTCGACGTGATCCTGGGTAGCCTTATTCGCATGCCTCCCATGTTTTCCTTTCACACTCGTATTTTCTCAAGGTCAGTATGATGACGATCTTGAACCTGGTGTTCTTTTAAAAGCAGTGGTGTAGAGTCATCTACGTTACAAACTGCCCTATGAACTTCTGAGGAATTCGCTTTCCCGTGAAAATAATTGCGCAAATTATTTATTTGCCGATCCAATTGTTTACGTAGATCCGCTAGGCCTCTTCCACCTAGATGCCTTGGCAAGGTTGTTCGCTCCACTGCGCCGCCTCTCGGATGGTGTTTTTGTGCTCTTGTAAGTAAGGTTCTTGTTTTCCGCTGGATATTTTCAATGTCAGTGCCGGTACATGCTACCAATCCAAACGAGTATCCAAGAACTGAGACGGCATCAGTACTCATCGCCCTTCATTGCCTCGATGTTCTGGCCGTCCGTAAGTTCAAAGTGACCTGGACATACTTTACCTCGTACGATGTTCTCTGTACGGCACTTTTCCAGTCCAAACTGCATTCCAATATCCATGGAGAATTGTTCTACAATCTTCAACATTTGCTCCAGCTGGTTTTTGGTAGCTCCCATAAGTTTTAGGTCCTCCTATTATTATTATTATTATTATTATTATTATTATTATTATTATTATTA
>MU181950.1:336303-354021 GCA_016904865.1 Pissodes strobi
GTATTGTGAGCATCAAATTCATACCATACAAAAGTTTTTCATTGCCAAAAATAGCATTGCAATTATGCCTATATCCATCGTAACGTATTTTAAAAAAATATATTTTGTGTAAAGAATAAGTAATACTGTATCTATTGATTGTATTGCATTACGCATACATTTCAATTTCATGTAAAAAAGTGTAACTAATCAAATTATATATTTTGGGAGAAAATGTTTATAAGAACAGAGGTTTAGTTTATCAGCCGTGCAGCAAGAGACGCAAATATAAAAAATATTTCAACGATTTTATTGAAAGTTGGCAGCATTTTCCATTCATCTCTCCCACATAATTAAATATCATATTGAACAAAATTAGAACAAAATCAACGCTTCCGAATAACGATAGGGTCATTATTCGAAGAGAACTAGCACTGGGCTCGCTGTACCTTTCCAGCTTAATGATCTGTCCATGCTTAGGCTCAAATTATTTGCAACTTGAGCTATGTTTTATTATTATTATTTTATTACTAGTTATACCAACGGAGAAGCAAGGGGCTTTTTTTGCCAGGTTCTAAAGAAAAAAATAGTCCTCTGCTGCTTTTCTTAAATTTTCAAAGCTGTTTGTAAAGAAAGAAGTTAAATAACAAAAATGCTTATCTATTGGTGCCTTTCCAGAATGATGTTAAAGATTAGAAAATTATAAAAATCAAAAGTTTATTTCACGATTCTGAAATATTGATAAACATAGGCTTGTTGACAATCATTACATCTGAGCAATACCTTGCTGTTTTTCTGACCTAGTTTTTAAATTTGTGTAGTTACTAAACATTAAAAATCTTCTTTAGCTTTTAAATATTCTTGCTATTTCAAATTTATTTCTGGACGAGTATATTCCTTCAATATTTTTCTTTTCAAAACGCAGAAAAAAAACATCTGCCTATAAGTCAAATTTCAAATTCAATTAGCGTTTGAACTGATAGTTCTGACTGGACATTCTTTGCCTACCAGGACTCGATGGAAACATAGCTTTCATTTAATAAAGATTGACAGTACCTATTTACGTTAATATAGCTTAATTTGCCTTTAAAACTTATATAACATTTTCAAAATGGCTGAGAAATTTTGACCTTGAAATTTAAATAAAATATCTCATTGTTTTCGAAATACAAACATATATTTTAAGGAAATCATAATTTTTAGCTCCACATTTTCTTGCTTATGTTTCAATATTTTTTATACTTCAGAATGACACAATAATTTTTTTCCATGCTTAGCTAGGTGATTTAGCCATTTATTGTCACTTTCTTGACCACAGTAATCGTTATGTCATTTTTATATTGTTATACTGTATTATATTAAACGTTATTATTTGTTTTTTCTTATTTATTAATGAAGGCGCCGGCAGTCTCAGAAGACACTCTATCAGTACCTACAGTGCACGAGACAGAACCAATAGCGTAGCTTCTTCATCTCGTAGCTTTAAAGATGACTTCTCGCCAATGATGCAAGAAAGTGTAGCTACGTCGTCGGCGATCGATGAACATTCGCTAAGGCATATGTCGTATCCTAGAAAAAGATGTTTGAAGTGTTCGAAAGGTAAGTACTTACTTTTATTAATTTCTTCTTTATTATATAATTTTATTGATAGATGTCACCGATACTTTATTAACTATGGCTATCAATATTTTATTCTAATGTTTTGCGATTTACTATTTTAGTAGGTATACTAAGTAAATCTTGTCGACTATGAAATATACCGAAGAACATTTTAAAACTGTTTCTGTCAATCATTTCACACATATGCATGAAAGACTCCCTCATTGAAACTTTGGTGTATATTAGAGATGTGATATGACCAAAGGGTTATATTATAAAAATACATTTACTTAGAATCAGAAAGGCATAAAAATAAATAGTTTTTTATTAAAGAAAATATCTTTACATGTATAGTTGAAGGTAACGTTGCTTTATTTTCAACAACGTGATTCCTGGAATAAGACATCTATCTGGTTAAACGGTATATTACTTGGAACTTAGAACTCACAAATTCTCCTCAAAGGCATCCGAAAATAAAAGCACATTTCAGTTTAGTCAGCAACCAATATTTTTGTATACTGGTGAAGCAATCTCACCTTGGAAGAATGTTGCTATGTTTAGGTCGCTTGCAGAATTGTCATGTTTGAAAAAACTCCATCTAAAGATATTTTACACAATTAGGTGGAATTTATTATTTTGGACCAACAATTCGTTAATTAAAATTGAACATTCTGTCCTCAAGTTGTAAATTATGTTCCATACAATCTAAGTTCTACTACAATCATATATAATACCACATTAATCCCTTCTTAGTAACGACAAAAATGAAAAATAGTATATTATTAAAAAAGTTATCTAACAAAACATCAAGAAATATCCCAACGAAAATTAGCTCAAAGCTTATACCTATTATTGAAACTCGTTATATTTATTTTGTTACCTATTATTAGAATAGTAATTCACAGAAAAATTAATAAACCGATTAGTGCTGCAATAAGTTGAAAATGTTTTAATATTTTGTAATGTATAATATTGATAATAAATAGCCCAGATATTATAATTAAAGATTTTACTACTTTATATTTAAAATTTCAACTTATCAAATCAGTAGCTTCCACTAATGACGCAGCCAAATATGTATGGATTTCAGGGAGCTTTCTTATTAATAACTTATGAATAATATTTTTATGGCAGTGGCATACACCCTAAATGGAGATCCCATGGCACTCGCCGAGTGGTGTGTGTGTGTGTGTGCGAAAATCTTGTAACTAGGGGGAAACAGATGTCCTGAGAGTGTTGCAGTGAGCCAGTCAAAGGGGTCCTTGTAAAGTGATGTTCGAGGTGTTTCCAGTTGGACGATGAACGGGTGTGCTCTTGCCGTCTGTCGTGACTGTCTGACAGACGTTGCTGGCGGCGGGATGGCGCGGACCATATCCTGGAAACATCTGCCGTGAAAATATCTGTAAAACAGGGAGATCTTAGCCAAATGTCTGCGGTGTCCTAGACTGTCCAGATCCCAGGTCAACTCCGGGTCGCCGATGAGACGCACAGTGTGTTTTGGTGCGGCACCCCAGATGTGTGGGCAATATTCTAAGCACGGTCTTATTTGCGCTTTGTAGAACAAGAGCAGTTGCTGCTGTGTATACAGTTTTTTGCTAGCACACCAAGCTTCTGCGAGGCTGGTTTTGCGATCCTAGCAACGTGATCACGCCAGGACATATTACTGACCCAGTAGTCCGATTGACGAGGATGAAGGAATCGTTGATCCTGCCATAATGATGTCAGGGCCCGTCGTATTGGCTTTTATGGTAAACGTGGCTGCTTGGGTCTTAGCTACATTGACCTGAACCTTCGCCCCAAGTCCGAGTTCTCTCCAGGTCTTGAGTAATTTTTCTAATCTGCTCCTGTCTGCGGTGATGAGTCTCAGTTACTGGTAAAGGTTTTTATGATCTATTGTCGAGGAAAAGGGTACTGTCATCTGCAAAACTGTAAACAGAATTATTGGTTTCACTCAGAAGATCATTAAGATAGATGAGGAACATAGTTGGTGAAAGTATTGCGCCCTGAGGCACGCCTGCATTAATGGTGAACGTGTCTGAGACGTGTCCATCAACTGCAACGTGCACAGATCGGTTCTTAAGGAAACTGGCAAGCCAGCTTCAGAGAGACGCTGGCAGTCCGAAGGGCGGCAGTTTGTTTAGCAATCCGTCATTCCAAACTGTGTCGAATGCCTTCGATATATCCAACGCAATTGCTCGAGATTGTCCGTTGTTCTCAACTGCCCAAACCCATATATGATTGACATAGGCCAGAATATCTCCTGTCTATCTCTCTTTGCGTAAGCCGTATTGGTTATCGCTAATTATTCTGTTGGTCTCGAGGTACTTGAGTAGTTGCTGATCGACTACACGTACCATGACTTTGAAGATTATTGGAAGCAAGGCAATTGTGCGATAGTTTGAGAGCGTGGTTTTCTTGCCGTTTTGGAACAAGTTGCACTCGAGCGACTTTCCAAGAAGATGGGTAAACCCCTTTTCGGTAAGACAGAAAAACAGCTTGTAAAAATGGGCGATAGTTCGTTGGCACAGTTCTTTAAGACGATGGCAGGTATTTCGTCCGGTCCTGATGCCTTTTGCGTATCAAGTTCTTTGAGTATTTTACGAATATCACGGTGATGTAACTTAATTTCTGCGGACGTTGAATATGACAGGGAGAGCCCTGCCTTGGGAACGTTTAAGGTAGTGTGCGATGAAGACATTTCGGCGTTCACGTTTGCTTTTTCTTGAGCTGTAGTCACCGTGATGCCGCATTTGTCTATCAAATGTGGGAGAGATATTTTTATAAAGTTATTACTTACTGTCTTTGGTACATTACAAAAGTATATTCCTGATCCTTTGATTGTGTTTCGTACGTATATCGCTTCGGCAAAATAATTGCGACTATCAGGGGTCTGATTTTACTGCGAGTACTTGTAGGCTTGCTGTTTCCTACCTACAGCTCTTTCGCATCTTTTATAGAGCCAAGGCTTGTCTTTTGAAATTTGGAGTGTATGCTTCCATTCCTGAGGAAATTACTTATGCAATCTCTTCGTAACAAACTGTCGGGTCTTCAGTGCTAAAGTAGATGCCGAGCCAAGAAAAATCTAGGTAAAACTCTCCTAGATCGTCCCAGTTTGCACAATTGTAATGCCAGATTTTACCAGGCAATGACGGATCCATCTGTGGGAGGGACAGTTCACAAATGGTTGTAATAAGTTTGTGATCGGAAGTGCCTAATGGCGGACCAACTGTAATTATGTACTGACCAGGATTTGTGGTTAGAAAAAGATCCAGGAGGGCAGCAAATTCGCCTCTCTCTGGGATCCGAGTTGGTTCGTCTACAAGCTAAGTAAGCCCGCAGCTGAGGGCAAATGCTTCGGCTTCTCTACCTTCTACGTCGGTCTTGTTGTGATGTTTGAGACGGTTAGTGTGGACATTGAAATATCCCAGAGAGATTATTTCTGAACTGGAGTGGTCGCCCTGTATTGAATCAAAGTGGCTTATTATCTATCTTATTATAGAAATTTCAAATATGTTTATCATTGGTCAATAGTATCAGTATAACATATTTTGAATTAGTCACGAAGTGCATAGAAGCAGTTACATTGGTAGTTTTTGAGAAATGTGAGGGTACACTCTTGCTCAAATAGTTCAATGCTGCTGAACAAAAGTTTTCCTTGGAGCTGTTACTAGTTGTGATGTTAATTACGTTACAGTAACTTAGCACTAATAAATTTAATTTCTTCTGGGTAGAGACAATTTAAGTTGCAGTCTTTTATTTATTTTTGTGAGTACTTGTCTAATTTAATATATCAATGTTTTATTTTAGTATGTTGCGAAGTAGTATTTTAGTATACTAAGTAAGTCTTGCCAACTTGAAATATGCGGCAAAACTTTTTAAATCTAGTCCTGAAAATCATTTCACTTGAATGCATGAAATTGACTGGGTATTCAGTCATTGAGGTGTTAGTATCATATTCTGTGTACAACAAGTGCCTTAGGGATGTTATGATAGATAATCAAACGTTTACATAAAATACATTTACCCAGAATCACAAAGACAAAAAATATATAGTTTTCTAAATAATATTTCTTTACATCTTTCTTAGTTGAAGATAATATTAGTTAAATTTCAGCAATGTGATTCTTAGAACAACACAATTATCAATTATTACTAAGATCTCACAAATTTTTCTCAAGCAAAAGTTAAGTATTATTTTTAATTCCTACTAGACTCAGAAGTTTTATCCATATCTGTTACATAAAATATTTCCAGATCTAAATCTCAAGAGAGAATAACCCGAACCAATTTTCTCCAATAAATGTATTGTCATATTACCGCTTATTTGTTTCAATTACTAAATCAAAGTTCAACAACTACTCTGCCCCCTTTATTATTGCAACCATGCACAAGTATAAAGTAATTGAAATTGGACTTATTTGATGATTGCCGACGTTTTGAAGAAGTGAATCTTAAAGGTGTTTATTCTCATGACATAGCTTTAGATTTAAACTTTGCCTATATGAGCAAGAACGAATCTGTTGCAGGAGCTAAGGTTAGTTTTATCATTCAAAATCTGTTCTTATTTCATAAACGCATGCGTTCAAATTTAGCATGTTCTCAGCATGCGTGTTAAAAATAACTAATAAAATTCAATTTTCGACACATACAGATGATGCTCAAACTCCTATTTGCAAAAATATAGCTTAGGCGAAAAAACTAAAAACTAAGTTGATATCAGCACATAAATTGAAACCATTAAAAAATAAAAACATTCACTGTCATGCAGAACATTTGGAGATACGCATGTCATTCTTTCTTATATTTATTTAGGAAATCTGTATGCTGGGTGCCTCAAAGTCAACCGCCTCACGCAATACGGATATTAAATAACTGTAGCGTTCTCCGCATGGTATCGCATATGAAAGACGGTTAACTTACTATTTTGAACGAAGTTTAAAATATTTTTCCTTAGTTGGAATCATTCTTATTCAAATGATTCATACTTATGAACAAATGATACCTTAACCACTCAGTATTTAAGACCGAACAGAAAAAGTTTGTAAAATAAATTTCCCTTTATATATCATAAACCTACGACAAGCGTCATAAAAAATATAAATGATCATCACAAAGCTGTCAAAAAATAACGACTTGCATTTTTTTAAATTATGGAATTGGAATTAAATGAAATAGGGTTATATATGATTCCGGAATAATCCGTTCATTACTGATTCCGAATATACTAGCCTTGAAGCATATCTACAACTATCTGAGAAAAATGACAAAAACTGTGGCATAAGATGAATGCATTAGACCAACAGATTATTTTATTAGTTATGTGCAGCTGTAGTAAGGAGCCGGTAAGTGATCGTACGTGCCAGTGGCAAAGGCTTGAACTTTGACGTGTTATATATGTAATATCATTGTTGAGTCATGGAAGTTTGCAAATGTTGTTTCATTAATTGTAAAAATACATAAAAAACGACAGATCAAGTCAAAATTAATATTATGAAATGCACGTATTTTTTGGTTTCTATATTGCTAGAATCTCGATGTTTACCTCCTAATCTCCCATTAAATCGGCAGAAATCATTACATATCACTTGAAAAATGTCCAAATTCTTCGATCATTGACAATTTTCCCATCTTTAAATCGTTTTAATTGAGATTTCAGGCAGATAATTCTACTACTTGCCACAAAAACTATACACATAAATAAGCTAAAAGTAAACCTTGAAATGTGCCATAAAATCCATCAAAAGCTCCATGTGATCACCGAAAAATGTCCATATTTTCGAATCCTGAGCCATATTTCCAGCATCAAACCGTTTTCAATGAGATTTTTGTCATACGCTCCCAAAAGTGGCTATTTTACGGACTTATTTAAGTCGGTAAAATACTTCTTTTTCGGCCTAGTCTCTAAAAGTCGTCATGGCAGCCTTTACGGACTATTCCAAAATTCCTTAGAATGTCTAAATTCGAAAAAATACATACAAAAATCACATAAATTTAAAACGTACATAATTCTTTAAATACTAACAATATCAAAAGCTAACAAGTAATCTAATAATTATTCGACTAAGTAGGTTATTTGGAAAAATTAAAATGAAATTAACAATTTTGTGCATTTTGAAAACTGGTATCTGCAAACGAAATTACTCCTCTTCCATTGGCAGGTAAATTTACTTTCTGATGAGGTGGAGCAAATTCGAACGATGTACTTGGTGATACCTCCGTCGAAATGGTCACGATTTTTTTCCCCCATTAGCAGTTTGCAAACTTGGTTCTTTTTCTCAATAGATTCTTCTATGTAACCTTCCGCCACTGTGGACGATCTAAACATTTATTATTCTTTAGAACAAGATCGGAAAATATTTTTACCTCCAACCTCATAGGCGTTTCAGCGATGTAAAATTCACATCTGCATCTGCAGCAAGAGTAGCAGAAGTACGTCGGAAACAATGGCCTAAATATTCGTTTTGGTTCGGCAACGTTAAAAATGCTGCTACAATCGAAGGCTTCTTCCCGAATGAATGAATGCCGACGCGTTGCACAGTGCATTTTCCTGAGAGATGAAGACATAATCATGTGGTATATTTTTTGGCCGAAGACAAGCATATTTTCTTTACAACTCAACTGGAATAACAACGTTCCCTTTGCACACCACCGTAAACGCTCTTTTGATATTAGTTTTTGTATCAGCAAGAGTAACTAAAAGGAAGCTGTTGTCTTTTTCTATGATGTCTTGCACTCGTAGAGAGCGCAATTCTTCTCTTCTACATGCTCATCACAGGCCAATGACAAGAGCAACCTAAAAATCAAATAAAATGAAATTAGAAACCATTTACATATTTTTAAAATCATCACCGCAAACTAACCTTAGTAAGTAAATAAGTTTCATCACTAGCCGTGGCCAAAAATTGATCGATCTCTTCTCTGGACAAAACCTTAGACTTTTTAGGCTTGTAACCCACTGAATTCCTCTTCAAAAAGCAATAACTTTTGGAAATTTGTCAATATGAATATTTTCTTTAACACTTAGCACTGCTGTCAGCATAGAATATTTCGACCAAACAGTCGACGGTTTGAACGTTTTTGACTGTAATTTAAGAGAGTACTATTTTAATTTAAAAGCCTCAAAATACATCTTGCGTAAGTAAGTATTCAGTTTTTTAAATAAGTACTTACTTTTTCGTGGAAATAATTTAGCAACACATCTTTTTTTACAACGCCATTTTCGTATTTCCATTCATTAAAAGCATCATATTCTTTATGGTAAATGGCACGAGACTTCACAGGAAGTAAATCCAACACGATTTCTTTGGCCTTATTAGCAATATATTCCGGAATTTGGAACATTTTAAAATTTATGTGACTTTCTGACAAATTTCGAATGACATGACAAAATTATCAAATAAACAAACTTGTTGCTTCGATATCAATTTCTAAGCCAACTATTTCGAACATTATGATTTTAAAAATTATGGAAAATTTGCAAATTTAAGCGTTCTGATGAATTGTAAAAAGCGTATAACAAAATCTTGGGAGCGTATGACAAAAAATAGTGTTTGTCACACGTACCTAAATTAAGTTTTTCAGGACTTATCTGCTATTCCGGCCTCAGCTAACGCCTCGTCCGGAAACGGTTTACTTGTTTTTCTCAGTTAGTTTTGAAAATAGACGTATCAAACTTATCATATTCGGAATCAGTAACCAACGAAGTATCCGGTAAATGAACCGTATACAAGGTTTTCCATTTAATCAAAGGCAAGTTGAAATTTTGTGACAGCCTTGCGATGCACATTTATTTTTTCTGATAGAAAATCCTGGCAAATTACGAGAAATCCTATGACTCTTGAATTTAGACTATTCTTCTATTTCGCTTGTTAAAATATCTTGAACAACATAGAAAAGGAATTAAATTAATGTATAAAATCTGAGCCAAAAAGGCAAAAGGTATCAAAAAATAAAAAGTTATAAGAGCGAATATACTGCCTTGTTTCTTTGTACAATATAAATAGGGGCTAAATTACTTAGTTTAATATTACAACTGACAACTGACTGTAGATAGTTTGATCAGTTTTAATTTACTAAAATGTCTTCTACTGATTTTTTTTAATTTGTTGGTTAGTTATGATTTGTGCAATTGGTTTAGTTCTTAGGGTTGCCTAAGGCAAGGGCAACTCTTTATAAAAAAAACCATTAATGTCTTGAAAAGTAAACACTTCCGAATTAACAAAATATGCGAAATACACGTACAGTTTGATGGTACGTGACAATACACTACAATAGTTCTTTGCAAAGGTGAACAGACTTTCCGTAGGGAGTCAATAACTGTTAGTGTGCAAATGGAAACGGCTGAAGTATCCGTTCGACCAATAGAAACTGAAGTTGCTATTTCCGAATGAAATTACAAACTCTAAGCAAGTCGGGTCAATCAAACATGCTTCCGGTAGTGGCTCCATTTTATTAATTTGAATAAGCGCTGAATTTACTATTTAATTATATAACAGACACTTAAAAGCAGTTAGATAGATGTCTTGTACGTGACGGTAACTAATGATTATTAGGGGACTTAATTTTTTTTTAAGTTCCTAATAACGATTTTCCTTGCTTAACAAAATGATGAGGAGACAAAGAAAATCTATTTTGAAATCTAGAAAAAATCTGAATCTTACATTTTCGGAAATTAACAAAAGTATATTCACAATGTAAGTTTATTTCTGCTTAGATGTTGACATGAGAAGGGATCATGGCTTGCTTATCCCATATCAGCAACATTAGAAGAGAAAAGGATTCCTTGAAGGACTGAAATTTTAATATTTTATAGTAATTATGTTATTTAAAGAAGTAGGAATAAGACATACTGCATTAAAGGAAATATTTATTTACAGTCTGCGTTTGGTATTGCTGGATATGCCTACGTTATTGATATTGATAAACATTTTATCGAAATTATTGTATAAATATTGGATGGCAGTTGATGATGATCTATGTTAAGTGATAATTAATAATCAGATTTTGTTCAAATTGTTCACAATTTCGAACTTGAAAGAATTTTGTTCGTTCAAAAATAGAGGAGAATAGTATTATAGCCTCTGCTTACTTATTTTCTTTAGTGGGGAAGTTTGGGATATCTATACCTACCGGCATAGATAACCTTAGACGAATTATTCATTAGGCGTAGGTACTTGATTTTAAAGGATTAGTTTGGGTTGCTAGCCTAAGGACCCTGAACTTTAAAGGATTAGGTTGGGATTCTATTTCGTAGCAAAACAGTATAAAAAATGCATTTTATGTATGGTCATAAGAAAATTGTTCCTATTTTATATTTAATTTATTTTCAAATCACCTGCTATTTTAACAATTGGTCAACTGTAAATAACTAATATTTGCAGTGAAGTATCAAAGCTTTTACTATAAATTTGAGTAGTTGTATTTCTTTCTTCTCTCTATCTACTTTCTCGATTTCTGTTTTAATGCTATAGAATCTACCACCCCATCTCTTTAACCGAAATATTGCTATTCTCTGAATCCTAGCAATTTTAAATTCTTTGCTTTCAATTTTTAAATTTGTTATTATATTTTTCTTCTAATTTTTTCCGATCTAAAGTTAGTCCTAAAGTTAGTCACTCATAAATACAGAAACATATAGAATGACACAATACACACACAGTCCTTTGAAATATTTAGAAATGAAGTGTTTAAAATCACAACATCAAACATTTTTGGAAAGAATAAAT
The DNA here is from genome assembly GCA_016904865.1 of Pissodes strobi. Lineage (NCBI taxonomy): Eukaryota > Metazoa > Arthropoda > Insecta > Coleoptera > Curculionidae > Pissodes > Pissodes strobi. The sequence continues at coordinate 347,607 of MU181950.1, forward strand.
GTGCCTACCTAATTTATTGCTTTAGGTTATCGAATCAATGTTTCAATTTTGTAGAAAGTAATTTTTAGACATGATTAAATGCGAGTGTTAAAGGCCAACATACAAAACTTTATTTTCTAAACTTTCAACAAAACCAGATTATTTTAATGAATGGAAATTAATTATGATTGATTGATTTCTAAAATGTATATTATTTCTTAATTGGCTCATGAGTTCTTGTTGTGTATCTCAAATAATATTGGAATATAATGTTAATACGTATTCCTCAAATCTGCTTTACCGTTTCTTTCCTTATTTAAATAATGAATATGTATTCATAACATTTGTTGATCTATATTTTAATTTTTTTTTTCGCAAAAAACATGTCGCCGCATGGAGCAAAGTAGGGTTTTGCACCCCTATACAGACCTTCCCACCCTGGATCGGTTCCCCTCCTACTATCAGTCTAGAGAACTGCAGACTTATAATAAAATCTCTTATCCTAACATATTGTTTCTCCAACAGTTCAATCTTTAAAAAAATAATAAATATAAAAATATCTCTCTAATCTACGCAGATGATTCAAAAGCTGCAAAGGAAGTCGATGAAGCGATAATATTTAATAATATATCGTATAGATTTAAACTAAACTCCATAATATCAATATTATCGGCCGAGTTAGTTACAGTAAGAGGAGAAGTAGAATTCCCCCTCGCGAGCCAAATACTTATGATCCGTGGATTCTGTATATATCATAATATGTTATATTATTGTGTTTATAAAGTTCTAATAAAATTATTTATATTCAGTTTTTGTAATTTTTTAATTACTCAAAAAAGACTTTTTGTCATACGCTCCCAAAAATAGCTATTTTACGGACTCATTTAAGTCCGTAAAATGCGTCTTTTTAGGCCTAGTCCCTAAAAGTCGTCATGGCAACTTTTACGGACTATTCCAAAATTCCTGAATATGTCTCAATGTCAAATTTCGAATGACATGACAAAATTATCAAATAGTTGCTATGATATCAAATTCTAAGCTAACTTTGTCGTACATTATGATTTCAAAAATTATGGTAAATTTGCAAATTTAGGCCTTCTGAAGAATTGCAAAAAGCGTATAAATAAAAATTAAATTTTGGGAGCGTATGACAAAAAATAGTGTTTGTCACACGTACCTAAATGAAGTTTTAGGTACTTGTAACAAAAATAACTATTTCGAAATATGTAAATCTTTTCAGAATTACTTTTCACACTAATGCGAAAAGTAAATTATTTTTCACACTAGTGCGAGAAGTAAATCACTTTTCACACGCTCGTAGGAAAATGATGTTTATGATGCTCCTACTTTTTAAAAGGTTGCTATACATTTGATCTACCTTTTTTGCTTAGATATTTACCTGCCGTTATTATTATATGTCAAAATGAAGGAACACATTTTTTAAAAACAACATTGCTTTATTCTAAATAGTGACTACATAACTCAAAAAAAAAAATTGAGTAATAAAAAAATAGCGTATGATATACGTGTATAGGAGGCCTTTAAAGCCCTTGCAACTTACGAAACACTGCGCTGCGCGTCGTGTTTTGAAATATGTCGCGCGTGCTTTAAAGGCCCTCTTATACACTTTTTTTATTTATTTATTTATCAACAAGGCTCTCTTACAGCCAGACGCAGCTGCCCAATAATAAGAAAGCACAATATAATACAAAAAACTAATGTAGCAAACAAGTCATTAATTATAACATAGAAATAATGGTATTTATTTTAACAGAGGTATACAATTAACTAATGATCCGTCTTAGATGTCCTTTAAAACCTCTAAGGGTTATATTAAATAAATCGATATGTGGGTATAAATTCGTAAAGCTGTTATAAGTACGTGTACACCTAATGATTGGAGAATTTGATAAATAGTTAGAATAATATCTAGTTACAACAAAAGTAGGTCTATTACGAAGAATGTAAGAATTGCTATTAAAAGATAATCGATCCAATACATATGTGGATTCAGTCAAATTATGTACAACTTTGAAAACAAATATTAAATCAAAATTTCTTCTACGAACTTCAAGAGACTGCATATTATATAACTTTAAATTATCATAATATGTCATGAAATGCCGTTGCCTATAAAATCTATAATTTAACGTATTGATAAATTTGCGCTGTCCACTTTAAAGTCGATCAATATACTTAAAGTACATTGGGTTCCAGATTGTTGTGGCGTATTCAAGCACTGGTCGTACAAGGGTATTATACAAAGTTACTAAAGATTGGATGTTACTGAAGCCTTTGGTTGCTCGAAACACAAAACCAAGATTTCTAAAAGCCTTCCGTACAACATTTTCAATATGAATTTCGAACAAAATCTTAGAATCCAGCATTACACCCAGATCTTTCACACAGTCAAGATATTTAAGTTTAAAGTTATTCAAATAAAGATCACATTTAAGTTGCCTATGTAAAGGTTTTCTAGAAAATAATATACAGTTGCATTTTTCTGAATTAACAACTAGACGATTTAAGGAACAATAGGTCATAAAATTAGTCAGCTCATACTGTAAGGTAGCAAAATCAGTAATCGAATTTATTTCTTTTGAAATTTTAAGGTCATCTGCGTATAAAGAGTATGCACTATTAGGAAAACACTGTCCTACATCATACAAGAAGATATCATAATATACTATTTGGTGCACTCATGGGATCTAAAATATCTCCAATCCTGCTGAATCATGTGCTGGAAGATCTGGTGAGTGATTGTCTCCAGTATATGCCCTTTCACGTGCATTTTGTTAAACGTTACGTCGTTGAAATGTTGCTCCGTGTACGTAAAGGTAGAACAGAGGTTGCTTTAGAGACTTTCAATCCCATCAATCCACTTAAACAATTTACCGTGTAAGAGGAAATCAACAACAGCATCCTCTTTCTAGACATGTTGGTCACTAGAACGGATAATAACGTCTTAAAATCAAAATGGTATAGAAAACCATATTGCTCCAATACGTTGAAAGTTATTTCTCATATCATCCAATGAAAACAAAAATTAACCAAGTTCTAGGGATGAAACCATTAACCAAACTTACACATCCTGATTTCAGAGACCAATCATCAATCGCACAGCTGAAAGGCATACTATTGGACAATTCCTACCCGAAGGGACCAGTAAATAAGTTTCTTTTTGACACCCAATATAAAATCTTGCAAAATATAATTGAAAGGCCCTCCATCTTTAAATATATTAACCTCTATAGATCAAAATTCAATCATTGAGGATACAATAAGGAATATAACCTACTACACACGAAAACATTTCTCTTTACCCTTCATAGAGGGCTTAACATGTAACCTCACTAACCTTTTGAAAAATCTGTATACCAAAATAGCTAAGAGACAAGTTAAAACTATCTTTAATTTACACAAAATCAAAATCTCCTTTTCCACTGGATGATAACTATAACACTATACAGGGTCAGCCAATGGAAACTTTCCACCTCTATTTTTCGGATTTAAAAACGAAATATGGAAAAACACTCGAACCCGCCGATTTTTGATTTAGGCGGGAACTATTTTCCAGCTTTTGTCATCCCTGTAACTTTCACCCCCTAGCTGGGGGAAGAACAACTCCCGAGATTTGAATAGGGGAGATGGGTCGTGCAATACCTCTTTTTAAAGGTGTCATCAGAAACTCGATGAGCCTATAATTTGACGTCATTATTTTCATCCAAAACGAAATGAGAGCCTGTCAATAGGTGTTAAGGATTTGAAAGTCTGGATATTAATTTTGTATTTTATATTTTTTGTGAAAAAAAGCGTGTGCACTATGTGCGCATATCAGAAGTGAAACTTCTTAAACTTAACGCCCTAGCGTCGGATTTGGTTAAAAAGTAGTTTTTTTTTAATATATCACTCAATTAACAAAAAGGGAAGGCCTAAATAAAAAAACTATTCTCATAAAAGTTTCGCGTATGTCTTGACAAGATAATAGAGCAAACCCCATATTTTTATCTTGTAAACTATCAAAGATATCACAATAATTAAACGTCCTAGACTTATACATATCTTAATGGATTTGGTTAAAAAGTAGTTTTATTAAATAAAACACTCAATTAACAAAAAGGGAAGGCCTACATGAAAAAACTATTCTTCATAAAAGTTTCGCTTATGTCTTGACAAGGTCATAGAGTAATTCCCATATTTGTTGCTTGTAAACTAATAAAGATATCACAATAACAGGTCGTGTCGCTCGTTGTGTGTCGCTCGTCGTGTATCGCCCGTGGTATGTTACGATCGCCCGCCGTGTGTCGGGATCGCGGATCGCTCCCTTCAAATTTTACTCCCGGCGCGCGTTAAGTTGTTTCACTTCAAAAATGGAAGAACTCTCGGATACGTCCATTTCTAATTTGATGGGACACCATTTTTCAGTTTTTTCATCCTCATAATTTTACCCCTCTAGCAGGTAGGAGAACAACCCTTGAATTTTGAATAGGGGGAAGGGGTCGCACTATACCAATTTTAAAGGCATTATCGAGTTCTTTATGACCCGTCATTATTTTCATTCACAACGAAATGACAGCTTGTCAAAAATTATTAGGGATTTGAAGGTCTATATACAACTGAGATTCCGTTTTTTACACTGTTTTGTGAAAAAATCGAAAAACTGTCGGACTAGCCGATTTCTGATTTGAAAGGCAATTTTCAGCTTTTTTCCTCCCCGTTGGTATTTTTGCCCTGCTAGTTTTTATATCAATCTGAGGAAACTATGCCAACGAAAATTCCTGCTGCTGAGATTATTTAATGTTTATTTCTTGTGTGTTTTTAATGTTACGCCTAAGAAAACCGGAGTGAGAATTTTCAATTGCATCACTCACCCTGTAGATAGGATGCAAATAATGACGTTAAATTATACGGTCGTAAAGAAGTCGATGATACCTTTAAAAAGAGGTATGGCACGACCCCTCTCCTCTATCAAAATTCGGGGGTTGTTATTTTTCCAGGTAGGGGGTTAAAATTACGGGGATGAAAAAAGTGAAAAATATTTCCCCTTCAAATTAGAAATCGACGTGTCCGAGAGTTCTTCCATTTTTTTCACAAAAACATTAAAAAGCGAAATCTAATTTTTATCCAGACCTTCAAATTCCTAACAATTTTTGACAAGCTGTCATTTCGTTGTGGTTGAAAATAATGAATATCAAATTATAGGGTCATAAAGACCTCGATGAGACCTTTAAAAATAGGTATGGCACGACCTCTCTCCCCTATCCAAATTTCGGTGGTTGTTTTTTTTTCCAGCTAGGGGGTGAAAGCTACGGGGATGGATGAAAAAAGCTGAAAAATAGTTCCCCCTTAAATCAAATTGATTTTGATTTTAAATCCGAAAAATCGGGGGGCAAAGTTTCCATTGGCCTACCCTGTATATAAAAGTGCCATGTAAAAACTGTGAAAATTATATATATGTAAAACATCTAGAACCCTAAAAGGCCGCCTTACATCACATAGTAGTGACATTTGAAGACGGGTGCAATCATGAACATTGGCGGATCATGTTCAGGAACTGGAGATGGGATGGGATGACACCAAAATCTTGGGAAAAGTTAACTCCTACCCAGAAGGATTTTCCTAGAAATGGTCCATATCAATATCGAAGATAAACCGATGGACACTAAAAATCTGAGTGCCATTTACAATTATTATATCTCATAAAGATGGTTGTCTCTCGCTGCGTTGGATTCTCCCGCTTCGGATGAATAATTAAAATCTAAGGTTTTGGTATGACAAAATTCTGCATTGTTCTTTCTTTGCTTAAGATTTGCTAGAATATAATTATAAAATCTTTTTAATATGCGTTAACCGGTAAACCATTTGTTTATGTAATAATTCCAATCTACCAATATTTCGAGCGCAGGACAAGTGGAAGGGCTTTTTTCTCTGTCACACTTACAATGATAAATTCTGTCTCCCTCCCGCCCACAGTAAGCTTTGAAGTAGTATGTTCTATATAAATCGTATATAAATTCGATAATGTATGTGAGTTTGCTTCCAAAGCGATTCTTAATTCAAAAAAATCAGTGTAACACTGTCCGAGCAACAATATGGGCCCCATTTTGTTGTAACTAACTTCTGATAAAATGTGGTTGGAAATGTAGCTGGGGTGTTTTATCCCCGTTACTTTTATAATTATGTGCCTGTTTATATTCAACCCGCATTGGTGAGTCTCTAGGTATTGATTAGATTGTTAGATAGACTAACGGAATAATTTATAAATTGTAGCTGGTCCTGAAGAAGAGATAAATAAATCTCGAAAACTAGACAGAACAATAAAGGGTTTCTTTTAATTTAGGTTTATAATAAAACCAAACCCTATCCCCAAGAAAACGTACGTTTTGTTTTTTTCTTATTAGTTAGAAGAGGCTACTCTCTCTTCTTGTATTTCTTC
>MU181950.1:355600-384393 GCA_016904865.1 Pissodes strobi
ATAATAATAATAATAATAATAATAATAATAATAATAATAATAATAATGAATAGATGAGATACAACTCTTATTCCCTGCATGAGGAAATTAATATGTTAACATACTACTAATTTTTGGAAGTGTTTGTAAAGTGATAAATCAGTTTTCGGAGGCGTGGATTCAGTAAGGGTTTTCCTTCCTCTAAATTCTTCTCACTACCACTGAATCCGCGCTCAGAGGTTGCTGTATAACGTATACAAATATTTTCTGACATAATAATTTTCTTATGCTAGATATAGAATTTGTTGTCTCATTAGGCAATTAATCGTAATTTATTATAGCAGAAGCAGAATACCGCAAATTGTTAAGTTCCGGCTAAGTTGACAGCAGAAGATTCTTAGGAACTAAAACAGAAGAATGCAGTCGATGGGTCTTCTATAAACTGCTTTCTGCATATCAATAGCATCGTAATTGTTCCAATGTTGCACGAGCAATGCGCATAATATCGTTAAAACTTTACATATCGTAATCAATCACCTGGTATATCATAATATTCTCCCATATCAATATACCTAATTTATTTAGGATATCCGATGAGCTAAACGGCGACATACAAATATAAAAAATCTGATCACGTACGAAACTCCATATGTTGACGCCAGATCCCCACTATTGGCAGGCGAACGGCAATTGTTTTTCTTTAATATTTTTTGCATTATCAAGTACCTACGTTCTCCTTCAGCAGTATTATAATCGGTTTTACATTGTATCAATATACCTAAAATCTGGTGAATTTTGTGGTTTTGAACTTGATGAGTGTCCTAGTTTCTATTGAATATTGGATCGAGATAAAAATTAATATCATATCCAAGTAAGTCATATGGCCTTTCATGGCTATTGATCTTTTTCTTTGTCACTTGTCTATAACATGATTATCAAAAGCTTTGTTTGTAGATGGCACGGTTGCATATGAATGAAACGATTCTAAACATTGCATTAGCAGATTATTATAGTGCCGTATGATAGGTATCCACTTTACCGCTTGAGCGTTCATATATTTGACGCGTTCTCAAACAACATGATTTTGACAATCTTATCATATGGGAAGTTTTAACGGCCAAAAACTATTAACACACCTAGATTGGGAATATTTTTAAATAAAATTATGAAATTTGCTAATGAAAAAGTTTATTAAAAACATTAGTGAATTTTAAAATGTGTTAATAAGTTTTAATATGTTCCACTTTGATAGATACTGTTAATTCCCACAAATTGGACCAATGGTTGTGTGTTATAAACTTGCTTCCCCGTGAAACATGTTCGAATAAAATTATCTATTGTATTTTTTTCTTAGATTAGCTCGCATATGCAAAACATTTTTCGGTAACAGTAGATCATTTTTCACAATGAGATTTTTCCCTTAAGCAATTTTACAGCAATTGATAGAAGAGGGGAGTTAGTCAAACACTAAGAATTAAAAATAATACGATACAACACATACCTACCGTTATTGATTTCTCTAAAAGTGGTAGGCAATGATTTATTGTATATAAACCTAATTTTATTTACTCCAAGCCTACAATGGCTAAGCCTGTTACGTTGCCCGAGATGCAGTGCGAGAATGCTCACGCAATCACGCATCACTAACCAATTGTGGAGACTTTCACATCGTCGCACACATCCAGAATATTAGGCCGTAGATATACCTTTAGCATTTAGTTAAGCCTGGATAAAGATAACAATGATTGGTACTCAATAACTCGTTTGATTTATATAGAGTCAATTGAAGTCTAAGGAAACAGCTTCATTCATTTCTCTTTTTGTCGGAATCCATCTGGAGCTGTGATGTTATAAACATCACAGCTCCAGAGGCAATTAAGTGGTTAATAACATCGACTACAAGGAAAATAAAATAGAAGTCCCTGCTTCTTTTTCTAGTCGCTAAGAGACAGCGACTTCTATTTTATACAAGTGATGTTGTACGGTGTGAAACTTACATGCACTGAAACTCAAGATTTATTGTGCCCACACCAGTGTTTATTACTCACGGCCTAATAAAGTATGCATATTCTAAAAGGCGTCACTAATTGAAACTGATAATACTGCTTTCCGTTGTTATATTATGGTTATCGATGATCACGTTCGAAATTTCTTAAATTGTATTTCAAAGAGTGATTGAGTGTGCGATTTAACTGATCATGGTGCAACAGCAGTTATAATCATATGTAATAATTAATAACTAATATGCACTATATCTTGTCGTAAAGTTATGCTATTTTTAAATTCAGATTTGCAGCTGAGTTAGGGTCTTTCTTCATTATAGTTTTCATGCATACTGGTTGTAAGTTTTTGTTTTCAGACCCTGATTAAGTAAGACAGTCCACAAGTATATATTTAATGGTTACAAGAGAGGCCGGTGGGGGTTCATTCTTGTGTAAGTGAACATGCGTAAGATGAGTATGGCCTATCCTATAGCTATTCTGGTTCAAATTATATTATCCTTCCCGGCTAAATTGTCAAAATATAAGCACGTAGAAAAGTTTGGTTTAGTTTATTTGTACCTTCATACATATATCAGTCAGTCTGCATTATAGACTTTGAGAAGCTTTGAGTTTACTTGTTGTACTCCTTCCTTGTGTATATATTAGGTAGATGAAGCTCCATTATCTACGGCTGTTTTGGCGTTTGAATCAGCCAACTCATTGCCTTGTATGTCGACATGGCTGGGTATCCATAGGAATGCGGTAAGTTTACGTGGCTGACATATGTATATTAAGTCTAATATTTACCTTGAAATAAGGTGGAGGAGGTAAGAGAATCTGGATGGAGAGTAATGCACTGATTGAGTTCATGGAGAATAAGTATTTGCCTCTTGAGTGTGAGTTAAGAAGTAGTTTTAGTGTTTTAGTCCTTCTATTATTGCAACTAATTCAGCTGAAAATTAACTTGTTGCAGAAGGAATACGTAAAAATAAGAGTTTTTACTGTAAATTTGCATTCCTAAGTTGATAGTAGCACGGGAAGTGATCAAAGGTGGGAAGATCTTATTATAGGGTAGTATTCAATTATGTGAATTTGATGATTACATGTATCTAAAGTATTTTGTAGGTGATCATTGGTACTCTTGGTTGAGCGGGGTTTAATGGGAGTTCCTCTTACAGTTAAAATATGAGAGGAACAGTTGGACAGAAGTCTAAATTTTGCAGGCTACATATTTCATCAAGGAAAAGAGTCTGGTATGCCAAGGCGAAGGATAGGAAGCAAACGGTTGTAGACTAGAACTAGACTTATGAGAGAGAATTACAGAGATGCGGAAGGCTCCTGTAGCTATTTTGAGTGCTCTATTCTGAAATGGTTCTATTGTTTTTAAGTATGAGGATCCAGCTGAGTCATAAATAGAATTGCCATCGTTTTAGTTTTAGAAGTGTGACCATGCAGTATATTTTTAACAATGTAAAGCGATCAGATCCCCAGTTAGAGCCGGAAAGGAAGCGCATGATATTGAGGCCTTTGGTAGTAATAGTTTTTAAGTGTTGTAAGTGAGCTTTCCAGTTTAAGTAGGAATCGAAAGTTATACCTAAAAAGGAGATACTATCCTTGTTTTCAATTGGGGTATCGAAGATAGTTTGGTGGTTAAACTTGATAAAATGCCTTCTTCTGCAGAGAGAAAACCAGTAGGTTGTGATCAGATGATTCTCCCGTTTTATGTATGCATGCTGCTAAATCTTCTTTTCCGACTACCTTTCGGCTAATACAGTGATGGGAGCTTCATTCATAGCCCTACCACTCATTTGCAAAAAAAATCTGCACGTGATTACTGACGATAAACTAGCTTCCGGCAGTATTGGATTTTGGACTTGCGCTGATTTATAGTGATAGAGATAATTAATTATACCATCCTGATGCGTTCTGAACACGGTTTTACTACGATTGCAAGTTGTCTTGGTAACATTTTTCTCAAATATTGACTATACGAGAGTTACGTTTTTGTAATTTTATAAGCAGAGATGAGATGTAATGGTTTCGATGACATTGAAGGACTTTTAAAGCAGTTATTGGGCGCTAAATCATTTCTGATGCAAGAAATCAGCTTCTACTCATGATCGTTTGAATCACATTTTTGTTCCACAATGATAACGTGTGTTTTGGTATTGTGGTGCAAAATGGTGTCTTATTACACATCCAAGGTTACAATTTCCCACAATAATTAATGTATTATCAAATTGAATCGCTGGACAGTATCAGCATCTTATTTCTTAAGTATGAAATTAAACAGAAGGCCGCATGATATAGTGCTAGTTAACACCATATTATTATCATACTATACCACTATCATATTATTAGTTCAAATGAGATGATCGAGGAATACCGAAGAATGTGGTTAATCATTACTAAACTTCTCTAAGATGAGATGAATCAGTTATCCGGAACTATAATATATCGAATCCCTGGAAATAATGACGATCGGCCATGTGTGATATGCACGTACGAACTACTCATATACTTATTAATAAGTCTATGTAACTACTCCACCTAAAATATAATAGGATATCATTTTACGATATTACAATATACGAAAACACACGTTATTTAAATAGTTTACTGTTTGTACAGTGCACACCATATTCTGGCAATTATTTATTTTATTAATCACAGTTAAAGAAATTAAATGGCAAAACATCCGTTCGCGTGTTTACGGATTTTAAACGTGCTATTAACGGTAATAGAACAGAAACAAGTGAAATTCCATACCTCCCCAGAATATTAGTGGAATGGCACGTGGTACAAGGAGGACAAAATAAACAGATTCTGTTTGAATCTCATGTATTCATGTTTTTATTATCGCGAACTATTTTATTTATTGTCTTATATATTTTTTAATATATGTAAATTATCCATTACTAGCCCCTTAACTAGAGCGTGCAAAGGCGGCACATGCCGCACGCGCAAGCTTTTTGGCCGCGCCAAATACCTCGAAACAACAAGGTTTTTCAAATTAAAAAAAGAATTAAAGAACCATATTTATTTAGGCAATAATTGTAATTTTAATAAAAGAAAAAAAAACAAGTGTATTAGTTCTAAGCTACTATTTTAATACAGTAGGACTATAATCAGCCTATTTTATTTTTACGAATTACGAAAAAATGTAAACGTCGCGTCGGTCGATCGCAAAGTTGCATATCGCCCTTGCATTAAACTTTAAAGAAGTAATTGCTTTACTTAATAAAATACAGATTGGGGACGATAATTCGAGTTCAGATTCGGATACTGCTGATTCAAGATAATTTATAAAGTTGCTTGGAAGTTGCTTAGTGTGTAGTTATGGAGTCAGAATTTACAATGAGAAGAAAAAGAAAAGTTAAAAAAATGGCAGGCGAGCTTTGCTCTGACGAAGCAAGCAATTTAAATGAAATTAACAAATTTAAAAGCTTGGGCTTGGAAATTGTTAATATAATTATATATCACCTGAGTTCACGATTTGTCTGCTGTTTTCTGCAGAAGACATAAGGCATGCCACTGATTTAGCTTTAAAATATGATCAAGAGTTAGATGCTTTCGAATTTGCTAACGAAATTGAACGTTTTAGGTTTCAAGCTTCTTCTCACATTAAAGGCTTAGAATCTCTTTGCCATCTATAAATTTTAAAACTTATTAGAAAGGATGAGTGGGAATCTGTATATTCAAATTTTTATACTACTCTTGGAGTGCTTCTTACGTTGTAGTCACTACAACTTCGTATGAAATATGATTTAAAATTAATCAAAAATTATTTAAGATTATCGACTGGGCAATATGGCCATTTTAAGTATAGAAAGAAAATTATCCTTATCCATATATTTTAGCGAAGTAATGGATGACTGTGCTAGTTTAAAAGTGAGAAGATTGCAATTTTAGTTTTTTTTTTTAAATACCTACCAGAGTTTTGCTATAATTTTTGTTTTTTGTTATTTTACTTGGTTCCTAGGTATTCGTTTATTTTGCTTTTTTGCTATTATATATACTTAATATGAGAGTTGTTATTTTTTTGTATTTTATGTTACTGTATAATATTTTATAATCCAAAAAATAAAAAATATATTATTTTAGATAAGTTGTTTTACCTGTTTATAAAATTACTACATGGGCGCCAACCTAACCTTGGCCGCGGGCGCTAAATTCCTAGTTACGGCACTGTTCATTACTCCGACTTAGCTGTGATATTTTGATATATAGAATAATCTATATAAAGTTAAGATATCTAGACAAAGATTAAAGGATAACTATGTAATTATTCTAGAAGTGTCATATCTGCTCAGAAGAAAGGTGAACTAGGATGTAAAAAAAAATAAGTTACCCACAATTTAAAAACCAGTGAATTGCAAATTTAATGATTTAAGTCCTCAACACATATAGGCATTAATTATAAAAAACATACATTATATTATACTTTTGACCAATTATCGTGAAGGGGCTTTGCGGTAAATACTTGTGACTGTATTAGAGTGTTTGTTTTTTTTTTCTATTAGCTCCCTGAATAAGACTTCTTAAGAGCGCATCAAAACATACTACGGCACTCAAAAATATCAAAAATCTTGAAACCAGAGAGTAAAAATTAGTTGGGGTTAATAAGTTTTACTGTGGTCTTTACTTCTGGTTGAAGACGAAATGGTTCGTTCATCAACTATTGTATAGGCAATTATTTTAATAATCTCTTTGTTAGCAGTTTGCTAGATTCAATAAATAAATACTTTGTACTATAATTTTATTAATATTATAATTATAGTATTTAGCAAGGAACGTATATCACCTGCATTAAATTGAGTAATGGATGTGTAAGCTATGTTTTATTGAATTTAAATGTCCAATTAGCGGGCTTTTAAAATTTTATTTTTTTCATCTTTCATCTCATACAACATTCATTGTGCATCTTATCACAAATCTCTAGAACTTAATTTCCCATAGATAAGCCAAACAAAGGCAAATTAAATATTTGCGGTCACAAATAGGTCTTTATGAAGTGATTCTCTCATTATTTTGGGACATAACACCAAATATCTAGTCTAGAGTAAAAAACCAACCACAAAATGTCAAACTAAGATTATTTAACTGCGTTTACAACTATTTCGTTTACATTATACTCAAAGCATGCTTTGTTAACCTCGTATTTTATGCGTGAGTGATTCTATGAGCTGGTATTCATCTTGATGTAAGAAATTTGTAGGATGTGACAATTTGCTGTTTACGATGGGATATTAGGCATTTACGAGAGTTTCTGTAATTGTACTAAAATACTATGACAATTTTAAGAACAGCTCTTTATGCATTACATATTTAATAGTAATTGATAATAATTGTTCAACTTCAAAGTTGTATTTTACCTTAACAATCGTCGCTCTGGCGAGCATTTTCCATTATTGAACTTTATATGTAAGTTTGTTTGGTGAAAACCGCAACTCTCTCACTTTCGCCTTTTAGTAACGTAACAACAAGCATGGTCAGAGTCTATAGAAACTGTGGCATGGTAAACGAGCAATGACGTTAGTGAAAAACAAAACATTGCAATAATAATTATTAATATAATTTCCTAATTAATACGTGATTCACATTTTCTTATTAAGTATAGAAATTTTGGAAATGTAGGTTTATACTCATTTCTAAATTTACTAGTATACAATCTAATATTATGCAATCATACATAGAAATGTTAACAAAGCAGCGACATAGGTATGTACAAGAATGTAGATTTATGTGACCAGTAAAAATGCATAGAGTATTTTGCCATTTTTTATATCTTTCTGATTTGCTTTGCATTTAAGTGCAGTGTCACAAAACCACTAATAAATCCTATAATGAAAGATAAGATCAATCATATTTACATCGTTTTCTTTTAATACGGGACATAATCTTTCAAACCACCGGAATAAAGACACATAAAAGTATACATCAGTCAGGCTGACATTCAAAAACAGAACTCAATTTCCGAATCCCTCTCTTTTTGACTCCTCGATACATTTGGCGTTAAAAAAACTGAAAACGCCTTCAATGTTTATTTATACACGATCTCTGAACGTTAGAAAACAAGATTTGAAACGGATAAAATGTCAAACAACAAAGAAACATTAATGGATTTATATTTTGGGTGGTCTGTAACGAGTTATCCTAAATATAAATGAATACATTGATTCGGGTTTTGCAAAAAGACACAATTCAATTCTGTAACTCCGCGATTAGACACAACTTATCCAAACCCAATTGGATATTCCATGAAAATATGCGAAAGGAAGTATCTTTCAATTACGACACTTTGATATTGGCATTTTTCGCTCATTTTGCTAACTAAAAATAATCATTAGTAAGTGATTAAAGAAGTTCGACTAAAGTCGACACCATTAATACATGAAGCTTCTTAATTTCCCACAAACATATTATTTTTATAATCCCCATAATAAATAATGAAACACAGTAGCTTCCTACAACTTTTTTATAAAATATTTTCATAATGTCAAACAGCAAAGAGGAGTTTTGTAGTCGACTTGCCCTGTACAGGGAGATCATTTTAAGTATCTCACTCCACTAGCAATTTTTCTCTTGGGTTTTTCAAAATACAGAAAATACATTCCTATATAGATTATCGCAAAGAAGCCTTATCTGACATTAAAAACTTTTTCAGCTGTCAATATGACAGATACGGCTACATCTTGCTTTTTTTTTAAAGGGACACTCATATACATTTTTACGTCATTCGATAGATATTTCTGAACTGATTTCAAAAATGTAGGATTGTAGGGACTTTGGGATATCCGTTTTCAATATACAGGGCGTTAAATTTTTCGTTTGTCGAAAATCATTTTAAGTGACTCACTCACCTAGTAATTTTCCCATTTGCTTTTCCAAAGAACGAAAAACAGGTCCATAAATAGATTTTTGCTAGGAAGCCAATTCTGATAATTATAATTTTGACAGCTGTCGATATGTCAGATACGACGCCATTTTGTATTTTTCTTAAGTGGCAACTTGTTCGTATTTTCACACCGTTCAATAGGTAGATATTTCTAAACTGATTTAAAAAACATGAGGTTTTTAAGAGAACCGTTATTTTTTGATTGTCGAAAATCATTTGTAGTGCCTCACTCCCTTGACAATTTTCTCATTTCTGAAAAACGACAAACAGATTCCTATGTAGTTTTTGCGAGGAAAAGGAATGTTACATACAAAACTGTCCGATGTCAATTTGACATATACGACGCCATCTTCAGTTATTCTCAAGTTGGAACTGATACATATTTTCACAGCCGTGCGATAGATATTTCTGAGATATTTCGAAATTATAGGGTTATAGTCATTTTGTGACAACATTTTCAATATACAGGGTGACAAATCCGGCAGATGTACGCATCACATAACTTCAGAGTGACCTAACATAAAAATAAAAAAATAAAAGAACGGCTTCTTACTTAAAGGAATCTGTGACATGAGACCACGAGCATGTCTTTAGTAACTTTCAAAAACCAAAAAAAAATGCTTTCCATGCTTTGTTCAAGTTCTTGATTTTTGTATGAAAATATTTGTATTTTTGCGCTTTTAATTAAGAACTTTAAAAAATTAAAAAAGAGGCATTTTAAGGTAAGAGCAAAACAATGTTGGCCAAGAATCTCGGAGCAAATAGATTAAATTCGTCGGTTCAAAATCAGAATACCTAAATGCCATTTGAAGTAATTTTGACAAATCTGCAACAGAACGGTTTAAAGTTTTTGATTATCAGACTGAACAAAATAGCAAACTTCATATGGGTTGCCCTTTAAGAAAAATCCATGATGGTTTTGCATCGTATCTGTCAAATTGATAGCTAACAATGTTTTAAATTTGTTTTTCGTATTATGTAAATGAAAAAAAAATTTCGACAATTGAATCTTGAACACCCTACATATTATAAACAGTTATCCCAAAATGCCTATAAGCCCATATTTTTTAAATTAGTTCAAAAATGTCTATCAAAAGGCGTGACCATATATTATATGGGTAACCATTTAAGAAAAATTCAAGGTGGCATCGTTTCTGCCATACTGAAAACTGATAACATTTTTAACGTCATATTTGGCTTCATTGCAAATATCTATATAGAAATGTGTTTTTCGTTTTTTTTTTTTGGAAAAGCAACTAGGAAAATTGCTAATCGAGTAGAGAAACTTAAAATGATGTACCTGTAAATAAAATAATAACAATTATGTCGGTCCATTTTGGCTTCATAATATTGTTCTGAATAGTGCATATGACTTAACGAAGCGTACTGCTAAATGCCGGGTATCATTGAAATCTAATAAACTCTGACAAAGTTCATCATGGCGCAACTTTCCAATTTAGTCAATATTTAAATACATAGGGACAAAGCAATACCATTTCAACTATACTGTCACTATTTGGGTTTAAGCATATTACTGAATTGAGGGCAGTTTTATATAATAATAATTATAATAATATTAAATATCATTATTTATAAATCTTGCAAGTATATGCTTTGTGAGTTGAATTGTTACTCCTCTTTCGTTTTATTGAAAAAAAGTCCGCTGCTTCGCTGGACTCAGGGTGCATACTGCACAAATGCTAATTTAGTGACCTTAAAGAAGCTGAAAACCCTAAGAGAACTTGAAATGCTTGCTTGACTTCTCAAGAAACAAATCTGCCTCCGTTGTCAAAAACGAGAAATGTAAATGCAATTTTAACGTTAAGAATAGTAAAACAGTAAAAAGTTCGCGCACTTTGCCAAGTTATGAATGCGTGAGACTTAGACAAGAATAAAGTCATATCGTTTAATTATTGGTTTCTGGGGTGCTATATATGTATAAGTAGGTAAGTATTTTTTTTTTAAGATTTCCATGACTTTCGTTTAATGATTTAGTGAATTTTTAAGTGTCCCTTATCAGCTTCAATTTTTACGCAACCGAACTGCGAAGCTGATAAGAGACACTTAAGAATTAACTAAATCATTAAACGAAAATCATTGAATTCTTCCAAAAAAAAACACAATACTTACTTATAAATATAAAGAAACAAGACAATAATTTACCTAATAATACCCCAATATCACACTAACCTAACAAACCCATAAATTAAACGTTATGACATTATTTTTGTTATCTTGTCAAAATCACATTCATAACTTGGCAAAGTACACGAGCTTTTTACTATTTTACTATTCTTAACGTTAAACTTGCATTTGCCAATCATTTTAACTTTTAGATTTCTCGTTTTTTTACAACTGGGGAAGATTTTTTTTCTCGAAACGTTTACAACTGAGGAAGATTTTTTTCCTCGAAACGTCGAGCACTTAAAGTTCTCTTAGGTTTTTCAGATTCTTTTGGGTCCAGTAGAAAGAACGAAATCTTTACATTTATTTGTCATTCTTTATTGTTTTTGAACTGGATCGTAATTATTTTACTCTTGAGTCTTTGCAACTGACGATATGCCACAAGATATTTCACTATCCATAGAAAGGGCAGAATATTAAATGTGTTCCTTTTATCATGCCCTAATTCGCTTTCAAATCGTTCTGTGTATTCGAGTTACAGCAGATGCGACAGTGCTCCATTTTAATATAAACTAAGAGTTTAACGCGGAAAAATTAAAAGTAAACATGATTTCCGGCTCCAGTCACACTTCCTATACCGTAATACAAGGTTTATTTAATTTTCTACTCGTCCGGTATATTGCTCCAGGCCATGTGTTACAGTGTGTATATTTAGATTTTCTTTTTTTCGATTAGTAATTTCGTTGGTCGCGTGGCACATTTAAAACGATTAATATAGGTTGATCAAGGGATGTAGAAGAGGAAGGTTTATTCCGGAAAAATATTTACAAGAGCTTAGAAAAGAGGCATAAGCTGCCTATAGGGTGTATATATACAGCGTGGCCAGAAACCATCTTAGCAGACGAAAAACTTTTTATGTTTGATTGTAAATTAAACCCGGAAAATATGACCCTTTATAAAATGTTTTGTATGATGAAAAATGAGGGAGCGCAAAAAATAAATTAAAATGGCATCATAATATTTAAATAATTTGTAATCGGTATTTACGAGACATCAGATTTTAAGAACTTAAAAACACAGATGAAAAATTTTTTTCATTAGAAATTTGACACCAAAAATTTACTTAAAATACCATCAGGTGTTCCACAAGACTCGACCTGGGACCTCTACTCTTCAATATTTACGTTAATGATATTGCATCCTGTTTTCTGTTCGCAATTTTTTTATTATTTGCTGATGACCTGAAATTCTACATAAAAATTCAAGATCAACATGACTGCAGCAAACTTCAATCTGACTGAGACCATCTAACTCAGTAGTGCGATCAGAATGGTATGGAACTTAACATCAATATATGCCAATTAATAATCTTCAGCCGAAGAAGAATTCCGATAAAGCATGTTTATAATAATAAACTATTCCCTGTATTGCTGGCCTATCAAATAAAATATATTAGAGTAATGCTTGATAGTAATTTATCTTTCACACCTCATTTAGATTCTCTAAATCACTAAAAATCTTGGGCTTCATCAAACGTACTACCAGTGATTTTCTTAATATTCTCTCCATCAATTTGGATTATTATTTTTCATTATGGCATCCCTCTTATAATGTCCACATTCTGGCTATCGAAAGAGTACAACATAAGTTCCTGAGATATATTTCATATAAGAAATTCCAAAGAGTTGAACACATAAACTGCTCAGATCTTGAAAACTCACTTTAAATAACTACCCTCCAGATCCTTCACATGCACAGGGATCTTTTACTCAGCCCTCATTCTCATGGGCCCGAGCACACAAGTAAAAATATGACTTCATATTTCCTCTCGGCAAACCAGGCTAAACCACTCTTTCAAAGCAAATGCCCATCGCACAAACTATGGCCAAAACTCATTTTTGACTAGATCAGCTAGACTAGCAAATAAATTTCCAGCCGATTTGGATTGTTTTCAAAATCACAGTGTATTTAAGAAACAATAAAATTACAAGACTGTCAATGAGGAACTGATGTTTTCCAAAACAATGGCTATGTTCATCGGCACTTAGCATATTACGCTATCGCTTTTAAGCGCTGACAGTCCCGTTGATCGACACGACACTCTCCTTTGCGGAAAAGTCTACTGTCAAAATCAAAAGGCGTTCTTCATAACATAACCTATTTGTTTATTTTTTTGTTTTGGTTTTAAAAAAATAGTTTCTATAACCCTTGTCTCTTCTATAACTATACGTTCGTCAGCTAGGCAACAAGGCATTATTTCTAAACTAGTTAAATTTTACCGCTTTTCTAATTCCTAATAGTAATTTCGGCAAAAATCGCTTACTTTTATGTTTATGTTCGAGAATTATGTTGTTGCCATTACAAGCAACGTCCCCCACTTGCATAGGTTACCACAGTCCAGTTAGATGCTATAAATGCGTCATTATTATCCATTTTTTACATAAATCTGCATAAACAAACAATTTAATAATTAAAATTTAAAATGTACGGTTAGTTTATTGTTTGAAATTATTGGCCATTTTGGTGCTAGGTAGCCCGCTGACTAAAAAAGCGCTTTTATTTAGCGCAACGTTAGCTTTTCTGCTGAGGTGTAGTTCAATACCGATTTGGCGGTTAGCGCTTGTAAGCGCTAACAATCGCTAAGACCTGTTGAGCATAGCCATTATCTCAGTCCTGTTCACAGCAAAATGAAAAATAAAAACTTAATTACTTTTGTTCCAGCTAAAACTCTTACTTCCTGTATATGTTTGTGATACATAGGTTAGGATATAAATTCGTTAATTTGTTTTCAATTCTGTTGTAAATTTTCTTTATATTGGGCAATAGTCGTTAATAAGTACCTCTAATGAGAAAGTTCTAAAAAGCTTTTCTATCTCTGTTGTTAAGGTCGTAAATTCTACTGTCTCAAAATTGCCGAATTTGAATTATTTTAAAATTATCATGTCTCCCTGTACAGGGTGGCTCGAATTCGAGTCTATGTATGGGGATCTCGAAAACCGTAAGAGATACAGTATCAGTCAAATCTGGGCAAAATTGCGCATTTAGGTGCGGAACAATATGCCGTTTAGAAAGTTTTAAAATTCCAAGTATATCCGGAGCTATGCGAAAAAAAACAAAATTTTTAAAAATCGTAATATATCTACCTATTTTTCCTGGGCTTATTTAAAAACGGATTTCAAATTGAATTGCACTTTTACATTGCCATTTTTTTCGCTCTATCCAATGATGATATGCAGCTTGGAATCCGACGTTTCGTCTTCAAGGGATCATCAACAATTTTTTTTTAACACGAGCTTTAATTTTTTATATCGTTTTTCAGATTATGTTGGCGTTATTAATACATATAAATAATATGTGTTTTTTATTTTTTTTTTAAATTACTTATTTTGCTTTGGCGAAATTTTAAATAGTTTGTTACTTTTGAAATTTTTATATTTTATAAAAATATTATATTTTGTTTTTGTTACGTTTAGATTTGGAGCCTTGATTTTTAATAATAATAAAAAATAGTCAAATAAATAAACAAGTTCGTTTATTTTTCCCTCAAAACAAAATAAACAATTTAAAAATAAATGAAAATAAATAAAAATTAAAATTAGAAAAAGAATAAAAAAATATATTAAAAACACATATTCATATTAATAACGCCAATATCATCTGAAAAGCGATAAAAAAATCAAAGTGTATTTAATAAAGAAAGTTGATGATGACCCCTTGAAGATGAAACGTCGGATTCCATGCTCGATATCACCATTGGATAGAGCGGAAAAAGTAGTGGTTTTCCGATACAATAGTTTTTATACAAAAATCTTAGAATATCAACAGAATATTTTTAGGATATGTTGAGATAAGTTAAGTTAGCTTCACATGGTGCGTGCGTTTAAACGGCCAGTATGCACTAATGAGTTAAAATGGCATAATAATATTCAAATAATTCGAAATCAGTATTTACGAGACAGCAGAGTTCAGGAACTAAAAATCACAGATGAAAAAGTTTTTTAGAGATTTTTTATTAGAAATTGGACACCAAAAATTAAATTAAAATACCGTCAGGTATTAAGGCTGCAATTCAATTTGAAATACGTTTTTAAATAAGCCCAAGAAAAAGATAAAACGATATTTCAATATTTAGCTTTTTTCCTGATATCTCCGGAAATATTCGGAATTTTAAAACTTTCTAAATGGCATATTATTTGGCACCTAAATGCGCAATTTTGCCCTGATTTGACCGACCCTGTATCTCTTACGGTTTTCGAATTTCCCATACGTAGACTCGAATTCGAGCCACCATGTATATGATGGCTCAAGTAGTTTCTCATAATGCAGAGATTTTTACAAATTACTTATAGTTAGTAAAAAAGTCTCGCATTTGTTAAGATGGTTTTTAACACGCTGCATATTGCCTTATAAATAAATTGATTATCCCTAAAAATATGAAAAAATATTTTTACCACATTTTTAAACTAATAGAAAATTGTATAGACAGATATTTTATAAATGATTATGTAGTTAATGAGACGTCTGTTATAAAATATAAATATCTGGATATTATATTAAATAATATATGTAGTATTATATAATTATATAGGAGATCCTAAATAATCGTTTCCCTGAAACCCGAACTTGGCACCCGATTTTAAAACGCTTAAAGCCGCTATCAACCAAAGCCATGTGGTACTCTAAAAGGGCACTATACAAGGTTAATTAAGAGATAAAAGACATGACCCGTGTTCATCTGTTCATCACAGAGATTTAAAGAGAAACAGTAGCACTGTTTGTTGGAAAGTGGTTTATAAGCCTTAAAAATGTTATTAAAATGCCGCTATCTTTTGATAATAAGAAGTATGATCCAATTTCATAAAATGCTGGAATGTTTTTTCACTTATCATGAGTAGAGCTGTTTTTAAACCCCTATTCCACAGGTAACATATTTCGTATTTTCATATACCATTATTGGGTTTCATTTCGACCTAAGCACGGAAAATGCCCAGGAAATGGATAGAACCACTGCTTCAAAAAATGGTATGTCCCGGAGATTCACTTGATAGCTAAAAATATAAATAAGATTCCTGGGAAAATGTCCCCAGCAGCGATTCTTTTTTAGATTCCAGAAAGGCAACTGTCTAAGCCAAAAGCCAACATATAGCAAAATCCCTTGGATTGTTCACGCTGAAGCTTATACTGGCCGTTGCTTCAGGAGAACGTCAGCTATTTTATTAGTCAATAGTGAATACTGAAGCCATTGCTGACCCAAACGACAGTTACTCTTCAACAAAAATTATGATCAATACTACAGTTACAGTGATCAAGTAACTTATATGCGTTGTCACCAGATTTTATAATCTGTTTACTTGGTAGTCTATTTTTCCCTACTTCTTTAGGAGGATAATAAAGTTAGTTACCTCCTTAGGGAAATAAAATATATTTACCTCCATTAAATCAATATCATGATGCAGTACTTACCATGTGGGAAGTAGAAAAAGATATATAAGAACTTATGGAATGAAAATTAAGTCTACATAATATGGAGAGGAGGGCTTTTTATTACGCCTAGTTAAGTATTATTATAAAGCATTTTATCATCTCTTCAGAACAGTTCCTTAAGATACTTACTTACGTGTTACCCACTAAATCTATAAACATCTCAATTTATCTCGGTAAAATGTCAAGATCTTTTTGCTAACTTCTCCAAACCCCGAGTTATTTTAAACCCACCATGAATTAAACCCGTATTTATCTTCGCTTCGTAAAATATGACTCCCGGTGATATTAAAGAATGCTACTAAATTTTTCACGTCAAGATATAAATTGGGCAGTAAGGCTAATGATACAGCTAATTAAGACTACCTATGGAAAGATATTCTCGCGTACCGAGCCGTGATTCACGCAAAATCCTTTAATTTCGAAAGCAAAATAAGGTATCATATGATAATACGAAATTGATATGAAAAATAATTATCGAAGTACCTTGCACGTTAATTCGAATATTTCAGGACAGAAAAAAATTCTAAATAGGTTACAATAATACATTGGTGAGAATATGATACATGAGAGTTCTATATTATTTCTTAAACTCTAAAATAATATTTACCCAAGGATAACGATGTGCATCTCTTCTTTGGCTTGGCTAAAGGCTTGTTCCTGTACATTGTCTGTCGAATTTCTTAATATTCTAATATGGCGATCTGTGTATCGTCAAAAATTCAAGTAGCTAATAAATAGTCTAAGTAGCGACAACTCTAGTAAGTTATCTCAAGTATTATGTAGATCCCAGGCATTATGTCTTACTACTAAAAGTATCATTACCTGAAACTCTTAATGTCTATTACTGTGCTTTATTTACGCTGCAAGAAATAGAAAGATAATGCAGATATAATGATGAGCCTCAATTTTTAGTTCCGTTAGATATGCCATCATTCTTCCAACAACCACAAGAACTGAAAGATCCAAATGTTTGCAGATTACATATTTTTCACCTATTTTGTTATTGTTATATTATATTGTAAATAGTGCTTATAAACCGGTTTGCTCATACAATCTTTATCTAAAACGTTGCATTAAATCCCGTTGTAAAAGAAATGGGTTTTATCTGAAATTATGCTAATTCGTTTTTTTGCAGTACTTAGAGAGGCATTGTAAAAATGTTTTTTTATTTCATGAGAGCAAGAACGACTTTCATGAAAGTAAGTTTCAACTACGTCCACATATAGGTACGAATCACGACATCTATTAGAATTAATAAAATACGAAACAATTTTCGTTTTGCCATTTACCATCATATATTGCAAATGAATCAGTTTTAAAACTATAGAAATATCATGCAGTGTTTGTGAGAAAAATATCAATACGGTGTATCAAAAATTTTTAAGAATTTGCAAGAAAAAATTAGTAAATTGGCAAGTCTAAAAATTGTTAAATGCTCTTAGAAAAGCTAATGTATTCAGAAGAATTAAAGTTAGGACAGAAAGCATACCCGAAGAATGCAAGAATTTATTAACAGAGTAAGAAATATTACCATTTTACAAGTCAAAAAATTATCAGAATAGATTGACAACTTGATCTTCAAGAATGATTTTTGTTAAAAAAGTTACTGTTAATGTTAGGGAGAAACGAATAGAAAAGTGTAACCGTTGCTCCGAAACTCCCATTCTAGCGCATATATACATTCCGGATGAGATGGTTTATCTGAGCTGCCCAATAACATACAAAAACCAGGGTATATCTTTGTGCGCAAGTGAAAAAATCCCCATCAAAAGTATATTAATCAGGAGAAATCACTTTTCAAAAAACGTAATGGTCTCTGTGTGAGTTTCTAAACTAGATAAGTGGAGTGTCACGTTTGTAGATGTCAGAATAACACTTAATCAAATTTTAGACTACTTATTCCCCAAAATTGAACAAATCTGTGACAATTACGTTTTCAAAAAAGACTGCGTTGGTTTCCATATTTTCCAAGGCACAAAACATTTTTGTTTGTGCATTGCCACGATTGTATAGAACCGAAGATGTGGCCACCCAGCAGCCCAGACCTAAACCCTGTTAACTATTCCATGTGGGGAAATTTGATGCAAGGATTTACGACGGTCAATAGTTTAATCCTATGAAGGATTAACGGACAAACTCTATGCATCCTAAAGAGAGTTACGAGAGAAGCTGGTCTATACTAACAGGACTTTATTTTAGATAGGCATTTGATTTTCATATCCTTGGTTTTAGTGTACAACAATTGAGTTTTGCTTAAAACTATAATTTTAGTTACGATCGTTCTAATTATTAAGAAGTCAGTGTCAAGAGTGTTTCACTAAAACTATGTTACGAACTAGTTCTTACGTTCTCGTAGTTTTCTCAAATACCATCAAAGAGCTGAAGGAAAGAATCGAGTTCTATTAGGACATAATCAATAGCCCAAATTATCTGTAATTCTCAAGCAAGATAATTAATATCTAAATGATTGTCAGATACATGGAATTTTACAGAAGTGAAAGGTTTTCACATCTTTCGACCCTATTTCCAGTTTTCAAATTGTGCACCCTATATAGGGTGGATAATTTGAGGTCGGTCATATTTAAAAAAAAGTTGCCTTTCTTGGTATACCTTTAAAATGTGCTGCCAAAGCTGCAAAAGCTTTCACATTTTTAGAGATATTAAGGAAGATTTTAGTTTTTTTAATATCTATGTGAAATATTTTAGTACAATCCCTAGGTATTTAGTAAATTTAAATATGAAATATGTTACCTTGTTTTAAAATTACTTCTTCAATGCTCTAAACTGGGGTCACTAAAAATACAAGATCAAGATTAAGAAATAATAATGGGCAATTCTAGATTAGTTTCATTTTATATTGTCTTCATTCTTTTGAAAATTAATGTATTATTGTTTTATTTTTTTTGGTTGATTAAGTTTTAGTCAGTAATTATTCTACTTTGGACAATTTTAAACCTTTCGAAAAAATCGCCTATGGCTTGTATCGAAACTCTCATGCTCGTGTCTGAATAGCCATTAAATGTGAGTTGCATATACTATATTTTCTACGACCGGTCATAATAATGAAAAATAGTCTCTAATTTTTTAAATTTACCAAGTAAACTGTCAGAATTGATAAAATTTAAATCTGTCATGACTGTCTTTGATATTGATCGAATATCACTGTGATTTTGTTGAGCGATAACCCAGTTTAATAATGAAACGTCAGTATCGTAATGAGCTTCATTATGATACTGGTAGTAAATGTCTAATAAATCAATTAAAGTATAGGAGTAGAAAAAAATTATTTTATCTTATACTCAATTAATACAACCATACAGACATTCTGTACCACAACTAATATTTCATTGCATTATAATTTCTATATCTACTAATATGTCACTGCTTTTAGTTATCTTGTCATAAGAAAATAATTTTTCCAGCAGGAATCTGCATCTTTCGACGAGACGAGAGAAGGTTTTTTTCTCGTCGATTCGTCTCGTCTCGTCCCGACCATCTCACTGGCGTAAAACATTAACTATATCAAGTGGAAATTTGAAGCGAATTTTCAACAAACTCTCTCACTCTTAACTTATACCCGAAGCATAGCTGATTTTTGTATGTGATATTTCAACTTGTTTGTTAGATTATTTCAGCCATTATCTTGATAGTAATAACTTAAATCTTATAAAACAGAGTTTTATCCTCAATACTGACACAAAATTTTTGCATTCGAAGCTCGTTTCACTAACCATGTTAGCATCATCAGAAGATGATTAGTGAAAAGCGCGTCGAGTACAAAAATCCTGTTTCGGAATTGTGGATAAAACTTTATTTTAATGCATTTTGCCCAAGGGTTCCAAACCCCAACATAACTTAAATGTTAATGAAAACAGTCTAAACTCATCTCAATTTATTTATTTAAAGGCATCTATTTTAATGATTTGAACTACACCACCTCTAATAAGATTAATAAAATAAGGAGATAACGAGGTAGGTATATTCTAAAAAATCTTATAGATTCTGCGATCGTTAAATTAATGGCTTGTGTCTCTTAAATCCAAAGAATTGAATTTATATAAAATATTGGAAACGGGAATTCTGGCGCTTTGTTTTGACATCTGTTTTGGTTGCACATTCTGTCGACCAAAAAGTGAGTGCACATTATATAGCAGGTCATCTAAAAGCGGTCCTAGGGAAGACGAAGTGACATCTGGAGAACATATTTGATTTATTTGGCTATTACTGAGATACATCATTATTGTTGAGTTTAGGTTTCTCTCGAGATGCAAAAAACGAGCGTAACAGAAGGGGTTTACAATTTTAGAAAAATTTACTAGCACATTTTCGGCAAAAAAATGTAGAGCTAATTTAAAAGTAAACTACTTTTAACTGACGCGATAATTATTTGAGGTATCTAACTTTTAAATCAATAGTCTCATGTTGTATGTTAGTAATAGGAAAATTACTAATTATTAGTAGTTGTTTAATAGGAGAAACAAAATCATAAATAGAGTATATATATTACATAATATAATTGCTCTTATATTTGAAATTAACTTGCTTGTTAATATGAAAAGTTATTAGCTTGTCCATTAATTTGCATTACCATCTTTTGTTTGACACCATACTTAAACGCTATCTTTCTTATTTATGTATTATCTATTGTCACTATCCTAGTATACATAATTATAAAGCTTTTAGAAGTACATAGATTGTTCACAAAATAAAAAATATTTATTCATGTTGATCTTATTTCTTAGCCTAAAGTATATTTGTAAAGATATATGCTGTTTGGCTGTATATTATTACAACAAATGCAAGTACATTATAAAATTGAAAATTTTTATAAAATTATGTAAGTACATATGTATACATATGTTTTATTTGCTACGCCTTATAAAATTATTGATGATAACTCAATAAATAAACCAAGGGCGGTTCTGGAAGTTTATTATGGGAAATTAAGATATGTAATTGATTAAGAGATAAAGTGCCGACGCGACGTATCGTTTATTTATTTATTTATTTATTTATTGACGGACAATGTCCATTTACAACGTGAACCCTAAATACTACACGAGAGTCTATAGAATCTTAAATCTAAACAGGAAAGGAAAGAAAATGAAAATATGACACAATAATAAGAAGACAGAACGTTATTTAATAGAGATACTCAAACATTGTTCACCTGCACTAGCTGTCTAAGAAACAGTCTTTGAGTGCAGAAGAAATCAAGATATTCGTACTGGTTAGCAAGATTAGTAGAACGGGAACAAATGAATGAGCCTCATAATTGGTTCGATGAAAAGGTACATCAAATGTTCCGCGGCTACGGGTAATTCTGGATGAAGCATGCAGGCCAACCTCAACGAGTGAATTGAACACCTTGAAGAGGAGATGATGATCTCTGTGCGTTCTTCTAACAGACAATGGCAAAATGTTGGCACCGGGCATCATAGTGAAACTCGTCATTGTTAAAAAATGTGTTGCTTATATAATGAAGAAATGTTCTTTGCACATGCTCAATTCTGTTGATATGGTTAGCGTAATAGGGGTTCCATACTGAAAAGGCATATTCTAAGTGTGTTCTAACCAGACTGCAATGTTTGCTATGTGTTCAACACATTATAGCTCCACGTCAAGAACAACCCCAAGATCCCTGATAGACCCGACGGGTGGTAGGATCTCACCTACAATGACGTAATCAAAAATTGTGGGAACCACAATCTATAAAATTTCATAAGTTTGCATTTAGATGTATTAATCTCCATTCCATTTCTGTGACACCACACTGCAAATCTGCTTAGGTCCTCCTGAAGTGCCAGGTAGTCATTATGAGTAACAATGTCAACTCGTCGGCAAATAGGCGTAATTTGGAAGACCTTAAACAAGATGAAACATCATTTACGAAAATATTGAAAAGAAGGAGCCCAATGTGAGACCCCTGAAGGACCCCGTATGGGACAGAGATTTCATGGAACAAAAAATTCTTCACTTGCACCACCTGAGTTCGACCAGTAAGATATCTTTCAATCCAATTGATCATAGGACCAGATACTAAGGTATGGAGCTTACATAATAATATCGCGTAGAGAACCCTGGCAAATGCCTGGGAAATGTCTGTATAAACAGAAGGAACCTCATCAACCCTCTCCAAGGCTCCAAACACGTAATTAGAATAAGCAGGAAAGTTGAGCTCAGTGCTCGTACTTAGGCAGAAGGCAAACTGTTCGCTAATGATCGCAGGGGACAACACCGAACTCAGATACCTAGTTACAAGTTTCTCGAAAACCTTAGGAATATCATTTATAATACAGATAGGCCTATAATTTCGTGGTTCTGTCACTAGCTTTATGTAAAGGAACCACAAAACTGGACTTTCAAAAGTCAGAAAAGAGGCCTCGTCCCAAGGACTCATTGAAGATGAGTGCAGAGGGCTAGCAAGGATAAATGAACAGTTTTTAAGTAAAATGTGGTGGATGTTGTCCGATCCAGGCCCCTTGTGAATTTTTAAATTACCCAACTCGGAATAAATGTCTGAAATTGAAATAGAATGATTGGTGGTGCTTATATTATTATTAGATCAAGGCACTCTTGTGCACTCAGGATGAGTGGAGGAATATACGGAACTAAAGTACTGCGCAAGTTTGGCTGCCTCATGACCCATATCGACACTATCATGATCCAAACACACATTAGGCAAGTCATTTGTCTTACGTTCAGAATTCGCAAATTTCCAAAACTGCCTAATGTCATGCTGAAGGGAGGATTCAATATTTTTAGCATAATTATTATTATAGCGTTGGCGGGAAAGAATAATACATTGTGAACGAAGATTAGAGAATAACTGATAGTCTTGAGCAGACCTGCTTGATTTGTAGGTTTTGTGCGCTTTTTTGCTGTTTTTACAAGACTTTTTAGAAAAACATAAGAATTTCATTAGATATTCCCCTTTTATTATTTTGGAGAATTGCCAGACATACTTACCGATTTGATTTTAATACAAACGACCCTCAAGCCTATTATAGAATTTCGCTTTTCATACCGCTTCCTGGATGAAATAATGGAAGTACCCATCATATTTTATCTTAACAACGAAATAATTTTCGGGAAATTAAATTATGAATTAGAAGAAAAAACGAGAAAAGTCGAAAACTTTACCAGATCATGCAGTTCCTGCATATAATCTGAGTGATAAGGATGTTTTTTTAAATGTAAAAATAGGGCTCTATACTTTGTATGTTGCCTGTCATGTAGTACTAGCTGAGAAGACTCTGGTACTAGCGCTTCAGCAAAGCATAGCTTTTCTTCTAAAAATGACTGAAAAAGTGGCAACGGTCTGCGCCTGGCGCAGCCTGACAGGCTTAGCACCTGCGTCATATTCTTAGAGATTTATAAAGCAAGAGAAATGAAACGGATAATTTATTGTTTAGCCAATTTGATGGTTTTAAGCGATATATATACAGGGTGTTACAAATTCGAGGGCCACCATTAGGATCTCGTAAACGGTAAGAGATACAGAGTCGGTTAAATTAGGGCAAAGGTGCGCATTTTAATGTTTATGAACATCCCGTTTTAAAAATACGAAAATTTTGAGCCGTTCTGGAATTAGCGGGAAAAAACCGGAATTTTGTAAAAACGTTTTTATTTTTTTTCTAGACTTATTTGAAAAGATATTTTAAAATAAATATCACTTCCTCATAGCCACTTTTTCCTCTCTACAAAATGACACTATTAATTTTGAGATCCGACGTTTCGTCTTCAAGCAACCATCATCAACTTTGTTTTTTTAAATAGTCGCAAATATTTGTTTCTAGCTTAATAAACTCTAATTTTAATTCTAAATCCAACGACCTATCACACTTTACATTGACTCGACGTTTCGACCTAAAAAACCATCATCAATTCAAGTTGATGATGTTTGCGAAAAAACGATACGTCTGTCGGATCAAAAATCTAATTACGCCATCTTGTAGAGGGAAAAAAACTGCATCGATAATGTACAATTTATTTTGATCTAACTCTTTTAGTAGAATCAGAAAAAAATATTATTGCAAGCTATGAATCCTCGGAATTGAAAACATGCACGGCGGCGCGGCCAGCGCACCGTTGAATCTCAAAGTTGTGTAATTCGGTATAATTTTGGAGATATCTGGGTAAAATCATGTGCATTTGACGATATTACCAGGATTAGAATTTGACATTTGGATCTTATGAAAACAGCTTTACAATAGTTTTTTTATGCCTATGTCTCACTACAGTAACATTTTCTGCATTATTTTAAATCACTAGAGATGTTAATTACATTACATAATCCCTGGAAGAAGCCTAGAAGAAGATAAATAATATTTTGCCTAAGATTGCCTAAATTTACTCTAAGTTACGTTTAATTATAAAAAATTAAAACACTAAACATTCATCTAAGATGTTCGAAGACATATCCGTTAGCACGAATCCACCGAAAGATTTTATTTCTCAGTGGCTCGTTGTATTGACCGTCTTCTTATTGACCTAAATCCGTCAATAATCTTATATCTTAGTTCTTCCAAAGTTTTTATTTCTGGTTTATATATTTTATTTTTTAAAGCCCCCTCACAAATAAAAATCTAGTGGTGTCAAATCCGGAGATATCGCAGGCCATTCTACCACACCCCGATTTCCTATCTATCTGCCTGAAAAATCATTATTTAAAAACTCACGTACCTCTCTTGTGCCATGCGCTGGTGCACCATCTTGTTGCAACCAAAGGTGTGGTAGTCTGACGAGCGGGATCTCCAATAACAATCCTGAAAGCTATTTTGTAAAAAAAAGATAGTCTACCCCCGCCAGCCTATCTGGTAAAAAAATTGGCCCAAAAAGTACATCGACAAGCATCCCTGCCCAAACATTCATACTGAAGCGTACTTGTCTACGTACTTCTCGGTTTTCTCTGGGATTTTCTACGGCCCAAATTCGTTCATTATTTCTATTGAAAACACCGCACTTGCTGAACGTAGCTTCGTCGCTCCAAATTATAGATTTTAAAAAGTTGAGCATCGCCTTCTAGTAAGGCATGAGAAATGTGAATTCTGTATGGTTTTAAACCATTGAATTTCAAAATTCTCCAAGCCATTATGTGATGTAGA
The DNA here is from genome assembly GCA_016904865.1 of Pissodes strobi. Classification (NCBI taxonomy): domain Eukaryota; kingdom Metazoa; phylum Arthropoda; class Insecta; order Coleoptera; family Curculionidae; genus Pissodes; species Pissodes strobi. The sequence goes on from MU181950.1 coordinate 381,175, forward strand.
GTTGGCAAATTCGACTCGGTAGAAATTTGCCTGGTAGATGTGGAGGGATTGTTCTCTACCTAAAATAACAAAGCTTACTTTATTAAAGTAAAAGTGTATTCACTTTTACCAGCGAGCGTGCTATGAATACACATAATAACCATGGCCACCGAAAAACAGGTGACGATCGTTCGTTTACTGTTTTGACGATGTGGTCACCCTATTTATAAATTGTCGATTTGAAACTGATTAGTTTTTCCCAGTTGTAGATATTATGACTGTAGAAAAAATCTGTGTATTTCTAGTGCAAACTAAGATTGCCTCTTTCTAAAGACTGACGCGCTCCGCTTCTCGGTTGCGCGCCGACTGACTGAGGCGGCAATCTATTACTTTGCGCTCTAAATGCACACATAAACACTTTTTCACTAGGTACCCCTTCAGGAAATATTAATAAAGAATAAATATCACTCAAACAAAAGTACTAAGACGCGAAAGCAATAATATTAACAGACATGGTTATTTTTCCCATATTCGTATGGTAAGAGTAAGTTAAATATTTCAGTACAGACCTGGCATAAAACATTTTGCGTCTCTTCTTCTATTACACGGCTACCATATTTTTTTCGGGACTTTTCAAATTGGCCGTGCTCACGTAGTTTTTATCAATCTTTTGAAAAGACCTTCGGTTGCTGCCTTTCAGGATATTCCTCCAAATACCTTCTCGAAGCTAATACAGAATTTCTATTACAAATGTAATAAACCCTTAACATATTTCTTTTTTCCTCACTGGAAAATACCATTTTGGTGTAAAAACTAAAGTTCTGGCAAACACTATGAAATAAAAATTAATTTCGGACTGTCATTTTCTGACATTTTTCATTTTTGTTTTCATGGCAGACTACGATAAAGTTGATAGAATCATTCATTGAAGGGACGAGGCCTATTGCAAGGATTATGTAATGCAATTAACATTTCTAGTGATTTAAAATAATGCAGAAAATGTTACTGTTATAGGATTATGTAGTGAGGTATAAGAAAATAAAAAACTATTGTAAAGCTGTTTTCATAAGATCCAAATGTTAAATTCTAATCCTGGTAATATCGTCAAATGCACATGATTTCACCCATATATCTCCAAAATTATTCGAAATTTAATAACTTTGTCAACGGCATGTTAGTCAGTACCGAAATGCACAACTTTGCCCTGATTTAGCCGACTCTGAATCTCGTACCGTTTTCGAGATCCAACGGTGCCACCGCACCGCGCCGTGAATGTTTTCAATTCCGATGATTCATAGCTTGCAATAATGTTTTAGTCTGATTCTACTAAAAGAGTTAGATCAAAATAAATTGTACATTATCGATGCAGTTTTTTCCCCTCTACAAGATGGCGTAATTATATTTTTGATCCGATGTTTCATTTTTTCGCAACCATCATCAACTTGCATTGATGATGGTTTTTAGGTCGAAACGTCGAGTAAATGTAAAGTGTGATAGGTCGTTGGATTTACAATTAAAATTAGAGTTTATTAAGCTAGAAACAAAATTTTGCGACTATTTAAAAAAACAAAGTTGATGATGGTTGCTTGAAGACGAAACGTCGGATCTTAAAATTAATAGTGTCATTTTGTAGAGAGGAAAAAGTGGCTATGAGGAAGTGACATTTATTTTAAAATATCTATTCAAATAAGTCCAGAAAAAAAAAACATTTTTACAAAATTCCGGTTTTTTCCGGATAATTCCAGAACGGCTCAAAATTTTCGAATTTTGAAAACGGTATATTCATAAGCATTAAAATGCGCAACTTTGCCCTAATTAAATCGACTCTGTATCTCTTACCGTTTACGATATCCTAATGGTGGCCCTCGAATTTGTAACACCCTGTATATAAAAGTTTTTTTTATCTCTATTTCAATAAATCAATACACAACATATAAAAGTAGCAGGTAGCATTTTTGCCCTAAGTATAATACATATAGTCATGCTAAATTTCCTCTCCATGAGGAGGTAATGCACAGAATTCCATATTTAGGTGGAAAGTGGATTATTACTGACGAGAGTCGAGAGATAAAACAGTTGACATAGGGGTGAAACCGATATCAACTAAGTAACGAGAGAGGATTGAAACTTCACCGAGGTTTGTATACTATTTTAACTTCGCCCAATCGTATAAGAATGTATTACATCACTTAATTTTCACTTTAAATTATGTAATAGATTATTACATCACTAGTGTGTTGATGAGTCCATTACTTTCTAATATAATCTCTCATGAACTTTTCTTATTTCTCTCTTTGTACCACTCGGACTTCCTCTTTTAAAATGCGACTAAATGGTTGAGTTAAGCTTGAGGACATCTGCTTTCTTCTTCATATAAATATTAACATTGAATAAAATACTCTTTCACATTTTCAATGTGAAGATTTTTTTTTGAAGTGAAAACTTCTTTTAGCGTTTACAGCACACTTTTTCTGGTTAGTGAATAAGACTGAGTCGCCAGACGTAAGGCTCAGGCTCGAATATGTGCAGCTCAATCGGTTAGGGTCGGAACCTCAGTAAGGCGAGAGAGAGAGAGAGGGAAATAGTTAGGCACATTCAGTGCACTCTTTCTTGGATAGAGAATGAAATTGAACCGTCAAGGAGTGTTGCCAGACCAGATTTTAGGTTAGCAGTAGATCGATGCAAAAAAACAGTAGATTCATTAAAAAGGCGGTAGATATAAGATATATTTTTAATAAAATATAATATATTTTATAATTATTTTAAAATATTAAGTATATAACGTCAATAAAAATACATAAAAAAAACAAACGTTTAAGTAAGTAAGCCTTAGTGAAATAAAACAACATTCATTAATCATAACAGAAAAGAAGCAAATGCAAAGCTAAAAAGACTAGTAACTAATCGGAATCTGACAATTCCTCGGCTTGTTGATGCATTTGCTTATTGCGCAATTTAAGAATATCTTTACTGCACGTTACTGAATAACAATTTTCATTTTTCATGGGTAGAAAACTTAAGGAGATTTATATGAAAAAATATCCTCTCAACATTGGCTGAAGAATGAGGTAATGTTAATATGTTAAAACATAGGGGTGTTATCTGCATAACATTTTTTCTCTACTTGATTCCAAAAATGTTCTATACACTGTTATTAACTGGCCATTTAATTTCGGCATTACTTAATAGTCGTAATACTGCCACTAACCGATATATTCCCAATGACTCCTTCCACTGCGA
>MU181950.1:384793-412865 GCA_016904865.1 Pissodes strobi
AATGTTTTAATATTGTAGCTATTATGTATAACATAATTATAAAATATTTCCACATTCTGTCATATTTCCTATCTTAGGGCCATACCCTTGAAATAAATTGGAATTTTTATGCTACGAAATAATGTCATATTAGTCATATTGCATCAAAATCCGATAAGCCCTTCCAGCAAAAGATATACAAAAATTGATAATTTCTTATTGTATGCAATAATTTTGCAAATCTAAATGACAAAGGACAAACTATTAACAATGAAACTAGGGATCTTGACATAACCACGAAAACATTAGTGAACCGCGATCTAAATTGTAAAAAGAAAAAACTAATTTCCTGAACATTCTCAAACAATATAAAATAAGTCGATATTAATAGAACAAATTTTATTTCAACTACAACTGCACGACACTGTCTTATGGGCCACAAAACAACAATTCCACAGAAAGTAACCTAAAACGTTTCAATTGGCCTCTCTTAACGGATTTGGGACCACAACCTGCAAAATTGGCTTTTGTGATGATATATTTTACACATCCTTTCGACCATTTCTCTTAAAGATCTTTAAAGTGTTAAATGGACCCTTATAGAGCTCGACCAATTTAAAAATGAATTTTGAGTGGAGGCGGAATATTAATTTTTAATTACAAACTTCCAGTTAAGTTCTCACATGGAATTTAGAGTATCACAAATCTAAAGAACACAATGCGGCAAAAAATGTCGTTATCACGTATCTGTCCTGCTAGATTTACAATATGTAATATATGTATTAATGAAAATATTCGAATGCACTTTTCTGCAAACAGCAATCTATTTTCTAGAAAACGCAAATGGTATTCCGTGGGGAGAGAATTCCGGATTATTATAGAAATTGAATGAACACCTTTTTATTATATTTTTAAAGTGAAATTCAATAAATAATTTTACAGTGATAAAAATTTCATTCTACCGTTATCGCAAGTCATTTCGATTTTTATTATTTATTAATTTTCAGTATAATATTTCATCATGTTCTCTTATTGATTCCGTGAAACATCACATCTCTTACAGGCATTTTTATCCATAAGGTGAATTCACTCCTGAATTTGTTTTCCAAGGTATCAGGGTAACGATAAATACAAGAGGTATAATGATTCAGCATTCGGCTTAGTGGGAAATAGTATAATAAGTATTAAGGTCAGTAAGTGTTCCTTACTGGTTGACGAAGCGTCCGAAACCGGTAAGAACTTCCTGACCGTGAATACAGTGATGCTTATCCTATTTTTTGCATGCTCAAATACTTCGAATAATTAATATTTCTGGGGAAATTCATGAAAATAATAAAAAATGGATACAACATATTTTAATGGTAAAATATATCTTAAAGCTGATGAGTTTAATTCCTGTGATACAAAATTTATCATTGATGTCATTGTGTCAACTTTTTCAGTTTAATTTGGTTTAATTCCAGAAAAATGGGGCAAGAATCTAATATTATTGCGTTGGAATATCCGTGAGGTGTTCATCCTTAATTCCAGATAAATCCAGGGAAAGATATGATCACTGAAAAGGTGATGGTTGCCTATTTTGTGAAGAGAAGTGAAACTCCTGGTATTTTATGGGCTAAATACTCAATGCTCAAAGCTACAATATTTTTGAAGAAAACTGTTGATATTCCTAAATTTTCGACTTTAATTGCTTTCCTAAAAAGAAAAATTACCGGACACATAGCGAAAAAAATTAAAATTTTTTGACAGACATGACATGCAACCATTTTAAAAAGATTATCCTCATGAAGTTTATTTAAATGTAAAAGTAGCTTTGATATTTGAGATAGCAGGTGTATGTAGGTGGGAAGGGTTGTATAATATAAAAATGCGTGGCTTCTAGAACCAAGTTACGTTTATTATTAATATTCCCGACACGAAAAGTGAAGTGTCACGCATATTTACGGCTACAAGTCAAGAAAATGAATGGATCAACTATTTACAGTTTTACAAAAAGTACCAAGCACTACGATAAGAAAATGCGTCGCCACCTCACTTATTCACGGCAATGTGCACCGGAAAGATCAAGAACTAGGTTGCGGGCAAAAATTTAATAGGAAGTTTGCCCAGTAAAATTACAAAATGTCTAAGTTTGACCAAAGACAATCATATAGCTATATTCATACGCTTATTTCCGTCAGTTTTTCTAAAACGTTCGACCCTCGGTTCGACCACTCTTTTGATGGTAGAGCGATGAACATGAAGGATTCTTACAACATATTCATAACCAAGTCCATCTTCAACAAGAGCAACAGCTTTTGCGTAATTTTCAGCACTTAAAGCCATGGTAGTAGTCTTGCGTAAAAGAAGTCTCCGTCAAACTGGCATTAGGGCAACAACCAACAAAGCCACTTCATCAAAAAATAACATCTATTAAGTGGAGATATTAATTTCGCTCTTAAAAATGAACGAGTGCACCTAAAGACATGAACCAAAAAAACAAAATATAGGAAAGGAATGGTTCTTAACAAAAACTAGTATTTTGAAAGAATTTTGTTTTGAAATTATTGGAGAGGATATTTTAAAATTAGGGGAATATGGCAACCGTTTAATTAACTCTGTATAATGACGAAAACGCCAGCATTTAAAAACGACTAGATCTGCAAGTTGAACTTAGTCATCTACAGATTTGTAAAATTTTATGAGAATTGGACTAAAAATAAAAAAGATACGAGACTTCATATTTTGCCAAATATTAACTTGTTTGATTTTTATTACAGTTGCAATACTTTATAGAGCATCCTGATATTTTTCCTTTTGCGACCTTACGTAACATCGCATTATTTTTAGTCGACTAATCTGCCTCTTTTAATTGACAAATTTTGAAAATACGTTTTCGGTCATATCCTCTTGATTTTCTATGTAAATAAACCAGACAAGATGCGTTGCGACGTTAATTTCCTGTGTTAGTCAGACGTAACAAATGGCTTAGGTGGACACGAAATGTAGTTCTTCGGAGCGTTCCCTTAAAAATAATGACTGTTTTGCTAAGAACAAAAAATAATAATAGATAATTATAATTTAAGTGTTTTAACTTTGTCATCTTTGAAGCTGATGAATTGAGTATAATGCAAAATAGGTACCGGATATCAAGTAATAAAGTACCATCCCCTGTAATTTTTTTATTTTGGATCGTACCCCAAAAAGAAAAAAATCACCATGAATGGGAAATTTTTGGGCTTCAATGCTGAAAATAATTTGAAGGACCCTATTCAGTTATACGGAAGGCAGGAGAAAGTATTTTTTAAATGATGCACGCTGTATATTAATCGATAAATTATTTCAAATCCTATTCAGTAATACCTGATTTGACATATTTCCATATCCTTTATTAAAATAAATTAACAAAAAGAAAACACAGAATTAATAGGTATCTAAATCTAGATAAAAATAAAAATTTGTAACTTTTACTGGTCGGAAGAAATATTTCCTCCCTGATTACCAACACATTCTTCAAAACTTTTCATTTAATATATTGATCTCTTGCCTAATAAAATACTTAATCTTCTTAAATGTTCAATTTGTAAATTTTATTTTTTATATATCCACATAAAAAATTATCCAGCGGTGTTAAATCGGAGCTATTTGCTGGCCATGGGATTGTCCCATTTCGTCCAATTCATTCGTTAAAATGCGTATCAAGATAGAATCGCACTTCTTTGTATTACGTGTGGTGGAGCACCATCATGCTGAAAAATAATACGCTCATATTGTCATAGAGACAGGTTCTCAACTTGCTCTGCTACATAACTCTCTAGAAAATTGCAACAAAGTAGACCAGTTAGCGTATTTACAAAAAAATATGGCCTTACGTAGGGTTCCACACAATACATTTATTGTTTCACGACCTTGAAATCGCACTTGTCTTACAAAGTCTGGATTCTGAGTTTCCCGTGTTCTGAAACTTTGGCGAACTGGTATGCCACTTGTGGAGAAGCTTTTTTATGGTAGTGGCACACACACTAAAGGGAGATCCTATGGTGTTTTTTTTTTTTTTTTATGGCAGTGGCACACACACTGAAGGGAGATCCTATGGCGCTCGACGAGCGGTGCGTGTGCGAAGATGTCGATTGACACGGTTCTTGAATATTTGTAGGTTGTAATTAGTGGGAAACAGATGTCCTGGAAGTGAGTTCCACAGTGATGCAGTGCGCCAGACAAAGGAGTTCTGGTAAAGCGATGTTCTAGGTGTTTCTAGTTGTACGACGAACTGTTGCGCTCCTGCCGTCTGTCGGGACTGTCTGACAGGAGTTGCCAGGGACGGGATGATGCGGGCCAAATCCTGGGAACATCTGCCGTAAAAGTATCTGTGAAACAGAGACATATCGGCCACATGTCTGCGATGTTCCAGACTATCCAGATTCCGGGTCAACTCCGGATCCCCGACGAGACGCACAGCCCTCTTCTGAATGGAATCAAGCAGCTTTAGGGTATGCTTTGGTGCGGCACCCCAGATATGTGAGCAATATTCTAAATTGCGCTTTGTACAGCAAGAGCAACTGCTGCGGTGTATAGAGTTTTTTGTTGCAAAATAGCGCACCAAGCTTATGGGAGGCTGATTTTGCGATGTTAGAAACATGGTCATGCCATGACATATTGGTGTTGACCGAGACACCCAGCAGCCCGACTGACGAGGATGAAGGAATGGTCGATCCTGCCATAATGATGTTAGGGCCCGCTGTATTGACCCTCTTAGTAAACGTTGCTGCTTGGGTCTTTGCTGCATTGAACTGGACCAAATTTCGGTCGCCCCAAGTTTGAACCTTCTCCAGGTCTTGATTAATTGCTGTTATCTGCTCCTGTCTGCGGTGATGAGTCTCAGTCGCTGGTAAGGGTTTTTCTGATCTAAAGTGGGAGACAAGGGTACTGTCATCTGCAAAACTGTAAACAGGATTATTCGTTTCGATCAACAGGTCATTAATATAGATGAGGAACAGAGTTGGTGAAAGTATTGCGCCCTGAGGCACGCCCGAATTGATGGTGAATGTGTCCGAGACGTGTCCATCGACTGCAACGTGTAGGGATCGGTTCTTAAGAAAACTGGCCAGCCTGGCATTCCTGTGCGAAGATGTTGATTGACACGGTTCTTGAATAGTTGTAGGTTGTAATTAGGGGGAAACAGATGTCCTGGGAGTGAGTTCCATAGTGAGGCAATGCGCCAGACAAATGAGTTCTTGTAAGGCGATGTTCTAGGTATTTCTAGTTGTACGACGAACTGGTGCGCTCTTGCCGTCTATCGTGACTGTATGACAGGCGTTGCCAGGGGCGGGATGAGGCGGGTCAAATCCTGGCCGTCTCGGCCACATATCTGCGGTGTTACAGACTATCCAGATTCCGGGTCAACTCCGAGTCGCCGACAAGACACACAGCTCTCCTCTGAATGGAATCCAGCAGCTTTTGGTTGTGCTTTGGTGCGGCACCCCAGATGTGTCAGCAATATTCTAAGCACGGTCTTATTTGTGCTTTGTAGAGAATGAGCAACTGCTGCGGTGTATACAGTATTTTGTTCCGAAATAGTGCACCAAGCTTCTGGGAGGCTGATTTTGCGATGTTAGCAACGTGGTCATGCCAGGACATATTGCTGATGACCGCGACACTCAGCAGTCCTATTGACGAGGATGAAGGAATGGTCGATACTGCCATAATGATATCAGCGCCCGCCGTATTGGCCATCTTGGTAAACGTGGCTGCTTGGGTCTTTGCTGCATTGAACTGGACCAAATTTCTGTCGTCCCAAGTTTGAACTTTCTCCAGGTCTTGATTAATTGCTGTAATCTGATCCTGTCTGCGGTGATAAGTCTCACTCGCTGGTAAAGGTTTTTCTGATTTAAATTGGGAGACAAGGGTACTGTCATCTGCAAAACTGTAAACAGGATTATTCGTTTCGGTCAGCAGGTCGTTAATATAGATGAGGAACAGAGTTGGTGAAAGTATTGCGCCCTGTGGCACGCCCGCGTTAATAGTAAATGTGTCTGAGATGTGTCCATCAACTGCAACGTGCAGAGATGAGTTCTTAAGGAAACTGGCAAGCCAGCTGCAGAGAGAGGCTGGCAGTCCGAAGGACGGCAGTTTGTGGAGCAGTCCGTCATGCGAAACTCTGTCAAATGCCTTCGAAATATCCAAAAACATTTTAGGTTAAATGTCTTTGGAAATATCCAACGCAATCGCTCGAGACTCTCCGTAGTTCTCAATAATTGCCCTACTCCATATATGAATGATATAGGCCAATATATCTCCAGTCGATCTCTCTTTGCGAAAGCTGTATTGATTATCGCTAATTATTCTGTTGTTCTCGAAGTACTTGAGTAGTTGCTGATTGACTACACGTTCCATGACTTTGGAGATTATTGGAAGCAAGGCAATTGGGTGATAGTTTGAGGGCCTGGGTTTCTTGCCTTTTTTGGAACAGGTTGCACTCGAGTGACTTTTCAAGAAGATGGGTAAATCCCTTATCCGTAAAACAGAGAAAAAAGCGGAACACTATGGTAGTTATTCCGTCCAGTCCTGGTGCCTTTTGCGTATCTAGTTCTTTAAGGATTTTACGAATATCACGGTGATGAATCTTGACTTCTGCCATGGTAGTGTTGATGTTCGATATGGTTGGAGGACGTCTAAGGTAGAGTGCGATGAAAACTTGGATTCATCTGTCCACAATATGTTTTTTTTAAAATCCCTATCATTGTCAAACTGATTTAACATTAAATTGCTGAACTGGAGCCTCTGTTCTTTATGCCTCTCAGTCAGTTTTTGAACTTTATGAAATTTTTAAGCCTTAAATCCGTAGTTTTTAAGGACCTTACGAACACTTTCATGTGAATTTCCTCTTCTTTTAAACTGTTCTCGCAAATCTTTTGATGCTACTTTTAGTGATTTCATCGGATTTTTTCTATATTAGTATCATAAAGAAGTCTTTTCGATACGCAAAGTAGTGTCGAAAAGAAGCTCTTTTCGACACTATTTTTGTTGATTGGTTGCTATGATATTAACAAAATTGTTCAATGTCAAGGCTCACTAGCAAAAATTTCGACACAGTTTTGAATGGGATTCCTAATAATACAGACGTCAAAAGTGACAAGATGGCCGTCCAACTTTTGATCGCGACTTGAATAAATTAATGTTTTTCATTAAAAAACGTGCAAAATAGAAAAAATAGTATAAAATACACGTTTTAAAAGACATTTAGCGCACTCGCACGTTAGGAAATTACCCGCAAGCGGGTCGTTTCCTAATTTCGTGCTCGTGCGAAAAAAATATGATCTTTTAAAACTAGTATCTTAATATACTATTCTACATAGTGTAAAACAATATTTATTTCTTTATTTTCTCGATTAGCTGACGCGCGTGTTTTTCTATGTAGAGTCGACATTCTTCGAAATGTATATGTTTCTGATATTTTTTCTTGTTGGGGCTCTGCGATTTGGATGCCTGGCTTGGTAAGCTCGTTCTGTAGACGAAGCATTATAATTATGTTCATTAAACAAACACAAAATTTCCTGCTTTTCTTCTTATGAATAAACCATTACTCTCTTGGAAACAAATAACACGGAAAAAACACTAGACTGGTCGATGGCAGTGACAGAATGTGTTCACTTTATTATTTCGTCCTATCCATTCGTTAAAATGATTATCAAGATATAATCACACTCTGCTGAAAAATAAGTCTAATGATTTTTGCGTGTTATTTCCTTCCAAGAGAAAAATGGTTTATTCAGAAGAAGAAAAGGAAGACATTTTGTCTTGTTTATTAAAAATAATTATAATGCTTCGGCTAAGAACGAGCTTACAGTGGACAACTCAGAATCCATATTTTGTAAGAGAAGTGCGGTTTCAAAGTCGTGAAACAGTAAATGCATGGTGTGGAATACTACATAATAAAATAATAGGGCCATATTTTTTTAAATACACTATCTGGTCCATTTTATTGCGATTTTTTGGAGAATTATGTAGAAAAGCAACTTGAGAACCTGCCTAAGGCAATAAACCTACTTTGACCTACTACTAGACTAAAACAGATATCTATTAAATAAGTATCCAACTATTTTACGTAAGTGTAGATGTATTTTATGTAATTAATACGTCAAATAAGGTATTACTGAATAGAGTTTGAAAAAAATTATCGAAATACAGGGTGTATCATTTAAAAAATATATATCCTACACTATACTGCCCCCCGTATAACTGAAGAGGGACCTTCAAATTATTTTCAAGTGCAAAAATTTCCCATTTATAGCGATTTTTTCCTTTTTGGGGTACGATCAAAAATAAAAAGGCTACAGGGGGTGGTACCTTATAACTTGACCCGGTACCTGTATTCCGTAACACGAGTTTCAACTGCAGAATTTTTAACAACAAGAACTTTCTTTTAATTGTTTCTCCAATGTCCGCCATCTTCATGCTGCTATTGGATTTGTGTAGTCATTACTATCATTTATTTCGTACACTCTAGTGGTATGTGTTGATTTTTTAATGTTTGGTATCCACGTGAGAAACCGCTAATCAAGCAGAAAAACACAGCTTGTTATATTAATTTCGATTTTAGCATATAAAGTAGATTCGCGTTGTAAGTACCTCAAATGTTTATAAAGTTTAGGCGACAATCAGCTGTTAGAGCGCTGCGCAATATTAGTTTAATGCACTCCCATATTTTTCGTTACCATGTATTCATAATCCATAACACGATACGAAGTTTCAACTGCATTAAAAACGATTTATCTAAAATTTCCCGTAGCTTCTTGCACTGCGGCGAACCCTGAAAATCGACAGTCCCTTGTAGTTCCATTTATCTAAGTAGTATCTAAATGAAATGAAACAGTTACTCATATATTATTATAAAGTATTTGACTTAAATAACCAGTGCCACATACGAAAGAATCCTAACCTAATTGTCTCTGTAACAATCAAATTTAGTGGGAATGTAATGCTTCTTACATCTAAAGGAAGGAGACCTCTTAAATGCCTGCTTCGAATTTCTCTTCGGTATATTTTTACTGATTCGTAGAGATTTGCCATTTAAAAATATAAAAAACGACCTCCATGTTTCAATATAGCAAACCTAAATGTCGTAAAGTCTAATGCGGTTTTTCGTATTCAATATTAATATTAATTAATACTTTGTCAGCAAAATTTCATTTCCGCTGTCTGTCTTCCAGTCCTGAACATTTAAAGTTACAATATCTATAAAAAACAAAACACCCTATAAAATTCTGTATATAAGTTGTTCAAAGAAAAATTAGCAAACATTCATAATATCATCGTCTCAAATGTACAACTTCTGCTTATGAAGTTGGTTAAAAGGAAGTAAAGTCTTTTTAATTTTTATGTTTTGAAAATATTATTAAACTGTTAGTGTGATGAAAATGTTTATTTATTAGAGCCTTCTTATTATTTTTATGTACACTTAGATCTTAGGATATTTTTTATAGCGATACAATTTAAAACTTATATAAAATTCAAAGTCGTAATAAGTTTTACGGTACCAAAGTTTTTTTTATGATTCATGCTATTATAAATAACATGAAAGTATATCATAAACGGAACAAACTTTAACAAATAATGTGAACGAGTGAAAGCTTCGAACATAGTATTTGAAAAGCCGAATCAATGGATATGATCAAGAATTTAAAATAAGAAAACACCTAAAAATAAAAGTCGCTCTAAATATATGAATTCCATTAATAGCATCAACAAAAAATCAGGAACAAAGTAGTTAGTAATATCATTTTCCTCCTTCCTAAGTGAACTTGAAAAATAAGCTCACGACGACAAGACCGAAATAATTCGGATGCAGTCAATTTCCTTCCTGTACTTTATTTTAACTGTCTGTAGTTAACTTAAATACGACAAGATGAGAGCACAAAGAAGATTTGTAATGTCGAACAATCGAACTTAATGAAAGCAATGACACATTGTTTCCCTAAAACCAATTGCATACCGGAAACACTACAAACTAAAACACGACACACGACGGATAGAAATTACTATTATAGTAGCTATATTTTTGTAATTCCTGAAAAAATCGGGGCTCTCAAGGATTTAGATAGGTAATGCTTTCTCATATTTTATAATGACCTGTCTTGAATATTTTCCCTTTCGCTTTTACATCAGCATCACTGTGTTTTAACACTTTTTTTAAGCTATATGCAATGGTTGGCATTGCAATTGTTTTACTCGCTGCAATGATGAAAATGTCAACCTTTTAGTGCTTAGTGTTCAAACGCACTTTATAGTGCGCCATATTTTTCATAAATACATTAAAATCGTTACATCAAATTAATAGTTAGTAGGTGATAATTCTTTATTTATTTCTTGGTATCAGTGAAACGGTTCGGAATACGAAACAAAATGTCTTATATTGTTCCAATTGCCATGTTATGTTATTATACTGTATAAATTCACTAATAAACGTTGTAATTGTAAAAACAAGACATTAAAGCTTGAAATAGTACTTACATCATAAAGAGCAAATAAAGGAAGTATTATTGACCCATCTGAACGAATTAACCAGAAGACTGAAATGTCAAATTAGTAAGCGTGCAAATCGGCGAATTAACTGATGGACGAGTAAACAACGCAAACAATTTAGCATCTGGGCAATATAGTTATTTAGAATCATCCGAAGCTAACCAAAGCTAATATAAACATACCAAATTCGAGCCACATAAATATAACTAAAAAAATGAGCTAACCCAAGCTAATCAAAATCAGCCCAAATAACTAAAATGCATTCAAATTAGCCAAAGCTGCCAATTTATATTCAAGCGCTTGTTCATACTAACAACATATTAGCCCACATGTATGATTGGATACTTGTAGTTTAGATTTTTTGCACGAATTTCAGTTTGCTCTTATTAGAGTGTTAATTATATTTAATTAATCTCAAATTTATATTCGCCCTAAAATGAGTGGGTGCTCTTCTGTTTTCTTATTTTTGTAGTACTTAATCGTATCGTATTTATCATTTACCTTCAATTATTTTCCTTGAATATTTTTTTTGCTTGACGCTCACTGTTTTTCAATTCGCATATTTGTCTACTCGATATTTTGTACTCGCTCAAACCAGTTATTTGTACTACTTATTATACAGAGCCTTCTTTCCATACCCAGGTCCGTGCCTGGCAAGTATGCTGCGAATGTCCGAGAGGCAGGCGACAAAAGTTAAGGGCGCCAATTTCGGATCTACAAAAAAAAAAATTTATTAAGTAAAATTTCTTTTGTTTCACTTCAAATTAGCTCAAAGGTAATTAAGGTATTATCTTTATAATGAAAACCGCTTATCAAAACTAAAATGGAAGTAACTTACTAAAAATATATTATTTTATCCAATTATGTTGTCCGATTAAAAAGCCGACATCCATCCGCAAGCCTTTTCGTGAATCGAGCAAAAAGCAAAAATGAAAAACCTAGTAGATCTTTAATTTTTTAAGAATTAATTAATCAAATGCCGAGCCCGAACGATTGACGAAAATCAGTAGACATAGTCCTTTACTGGCCTAGAACAGCATCTAAAAATAAACACTGATAAAAATGAAGCGCATGAAAATATTGAGAATACAGCTGTATCCATTGTAGTTGATTCTGTCGATCTTTCTACATTATCTAATCGTTTAAATCATCGTTTATTTGAAATAAATACTACAAGGACGCTCCCTCAATGGCAGTAAACATTCCCGGAAATGAAGCTGAAAGCACATTTTCAGCATTAACTTAATGCTGAAAATGTGCTGCATTAATAAATGGTGAAACACGGTCACACATGCCGTGTTCAGCATTTTCTGGTTATTAGAGTTAAATGTTTTTATCTGTATATCATTCTTGTCTAGAAAATAATAGGTACCTATAGAGCATCTGAAAAAATAGAAAATGTACGATAGGTCTCCAAGCTAAACTTCGAAATGTTAACGCCGCGCCGCGCCGCCGTCGCCGCCGGAGCAATGTTTCAGCCTTGTTCATCTCACACATTAAAAAATTAGTAATACCACTAAAATTACATAGGAGACTATTGCTTTTTTCTATCATTTAAGAATACTGTCATTATTTTCTGCTTCGCCTTATATGTGGGATAATTAAAGAAGAAAAATCCGAATATAACGTTAAAATCAGTAAAATAAACCAATAGAGTTTTCAGTAATATGAAGTTGCGAAAGTTTGCATTATTTATACCAATCACACGGCAAATCATTCTAAATTCGATTATAATTTGGTGTAATCTATTATCAAAAATTAAGAAACCTAGCCAGTAAATTGTCTCAAAATTAAAATTTAAATGAATACAATCGATCTTCAGTTATTCTACTGAAAAACGGACAGACAAAGGTTTCGAATACTGAACCAATGATGGTACAATAGAAGCTGAAGAGAATTATATGAAACAGGCCTGCATATATCGCTCGTACTGCATATCTATAATGTTTAAAATTTAAATACTAACGATTTGATTGACGTCGATTACCTACTCAGACTGTGTATAATCCGAGTATAAAGACTTTATACTCTGGTATAATCAAGATGAGCAATGTCAGGTGTTGGTGGGGGCAGAGAGAGGGGTTGACAGGAGTCAGGTTGAGGCATGTGCAATATTCTTAAGGATTCATTTCATGATCTATAATTACTGTTTCAGTTTTTTTGAATGTATACAGTATTTACCAGTTTGACGTATTTGCATCTTTCATGGTAATTTCTAATATTACAATAATTTTTTGCTAGCGCCTGGTTGAACTTTAGAAGCGAAAAGTAACCATATAAATTCAGATTTAATCAAGTAAATGAAATTAAATCTTAGATTGTAATAATTTCTTCATATTATAATTCATATTTCACGAGACAGCAGATACATATTTTTGTCTAAAAGGATCTAATTATGTGTGGCCTACCTTAAAGATTTTTGGCTACTCAGGTTTAAAACAGCTTAAATCTGAAATTTATGAGACCGTGTGCCCTCTAATAAAGATTTTTTTTCTGTGGAAACCATTAAAAGTGAAATTTAATCTTTGAAGGCGCCTGTGCTTCGTTATTGATATTTTAACCTCTATTCTCAGTTAACTGGGTTAATTTGACCTGTTTTTGCCTTTAAATGACACTGGACATGAAGGACACCACGGTATTAAATAATATCTCGACATAAGTCTAATAGTTTTGGTTTAGCACTATTTGGCAAATTCTCATTTAACCACTGTTTTTATGGTGTTACTTGTGTTATTGGGCTTATAGCTATTAGACACAGGGGGCCAAAATCCTTCAAATCGCGTGTTATTTTATATGCTGCTTTTACTATTTTTAGTAAACTTTACAACTAGCGTTATGCCTTTAGTAATGCCTCATTTAAATCTATGGACTACCCACTTTGTTTTATTATTATCTTAATTAATTACATGCCATCCTCAAAACCAATAGAGCGATAGTATTGATATCAATTTGCAGTTTAGGCAGAGTACAAATTATACCGTGGTTTAGGTATAGCTTATTAGTGAACCTCTTAGATGTAGCAACTTATATACATAATATTGGTTTGAAAACGTACCCTTTAATACATTTGGCACTGAAAGAAGAATCAATCGATTCAGAGAATATCGAGTGAAAATTATATCATGACCGAAGAAATATTTCAATGAGTTTTAAAATCTGATTTATGCATACGTATTTTTAGCTATTGTCTCCACTTGGTTTCTATAACCAAAATATTGAAATACAGCTTTATTTGTTATGATTTCAAGATTTATCCATATTATAGTTTGAAATATAAATTATTGGATAACCTCAAGTGAACCCCTTATTCAAAAAAGTGTGCCCGACTATAAGCGGCAAGGCCCTCGTAGTACCAAGGACCTGCCTACGGCTTATGAGTACGATTATTTATATATATCAAACACTGACTATATTATTGGAACGATAAAAGCTCACAGATTATAAGAGAAGATCCTACATAATGGCCAGAATAATTTTATTAACGTTTGTGTCGGTATATATTGAAAAATATTGTTCAATCAAACCTTTATGAATACTTCATTTTACAAGAAAAGCAGCACTTTTTCAACAAAATATTTCACGGCTAGATTATTTTCTTCAAGTACCATAGATCCCAAACATTTTCTTCCGATAGGCGAATTGATTGAAAGGAGCAATTGGGCGGTCCCCCAGATTGTCCCATTTAACATACTCGATTTTTTACTTTGAGATATATTACATTAGTGGTCTATAAAACATAATCAAAAAATATTCGGGAAATCCGTAGACGAATAGTACATATTTGACATTTCAGAGGCTGATGTATTTTACATCATATTATGATAAGCTTTTAAAAATTGTTTTGCCTATAGCTTGTGTTAATTTGGGCTTTGAACTCGTTTCGTTTGGTTTTATAACTAACATTGTTGAGATATATCCGCAAATGTTATCTAATAGTGACAAGTTTGGAGAATTAGGTGATTTCCCAAGAAAATCCATCGCAACGGTCTGAAAATCAAATTATTATAAGTTCTTTATTCATTACAAGTTGCTTAATCTGAGTTTTAATATCTTCAAAGGTAGAGCCAACAGCATAAGTATGAGTCTAAACATGCCTATGTGCCTCAAAGATCTAAATTCTATTTGATTAAGCCACCTGTATGGGGTATACATTTAAATTTAGAGATACGTAAACACGCCCACTTTGGATTTTTAATGTTGCTTCATCGGTAAATACTAATTTTTGTATACAATTTGGATTCCTATCTATTTTTACATGGTAGTTTCACAAAATTTCCACCTGTCTTAATCATCCAAAAAAAACACATTATTTAAATGAATGAAATGTGTTTCCTTTGATATCTTCTATACCTACATCGTAGCATGATGCAACCTCGCAAACAGGGCACATTCGCATAAATTCATAATTAAGTCTTTAAATAAAACTCTACATAATATAAGGGTTAATTTTTCATTCGAAACTTTGTTTAATATTTTGCTTGTGGGGCGATTTTTTTGAATTGTATTATAGAGCCAAAAAACAACTGCCTGTCTAGTTGGCTGACAATCACTAACATCGATCGAAAATGTAATGACATAATTGTAAAAATTATCTCTTGTCTAATTTACAATTATGCTGCTTTATCTCGATATATAATCCAGAACTATTTTTAATTAATTTTTGCCTTGTCATAAATTACTGCAGCATCCTACTTTATTTTTTAACTCTCTGCGCCGTTTGCTTATTTAGGAAGCCTCCGCGTTACAGAACCCCAGTTAAATAACGCCGCCTGATTGGCTAACTCCAGCTCCGCCCCTCAAGTTTGTTCACTTCACGCATTTGTATGAGATTTTTCGAGAAAAGCAGGAATTTGAACGCTTGGCTGAGGTGGTAAGGCTATCACGTTTAGAATGCGAAGTAATTGCCTCGACGACGTCCGACGCTTGCAGGTTTTTTCCATTTTCTTTGTTTTAATTAATTAGTTTCTTTGGCATGCTTTAGGTTAGTTTGGGTTAGTTTTTGTTGGTTGCACCTCGCAGCGAGCAGAGGGCATTGCATTAATACAAATGCGTGAAGTGAAAAAACGTAATCAACATTGACGGGCTAGTGTAACACACGTACTTATCTACCCAATCAGGCGGCGATATTTCACTGAAATTCTGTAACGCGGAGGCTTCCTAAATCCCCATACCCATTGCATGAATACATAAAATGCGTGAAGTGAAAAACGTAGACAACATTGACGGGCGGGGGCTAGTGCAACACACGTGCTTATCTAGCCAATCAGGCGACGATATTTAACTGGAATTCTGTAACGCGGAGGCTTCCTAAATACCTATACGATTTACTACTACTATCGGTTGTTATAGCGTCCTACGCCTTCCGGTTCCAAGTTTCCAGCCTCTTCGGTCTTCCTAGTCCCTGTGTCAGGCCCTTTGTAACTTCGAAGCTATCTGACAGAGTAGTTCCTGTCTTACCTCTTGATGTTGGGTGTTCATACAGTTATTGGCTAGCTCTTATTGCAGTGCTATTTATGGGGGATTTTTCTAGGGTTTGACAATGTTTTTGTATCGGTACAGTATCATAGGCTTTTGTTAAGTGCACTAGTAGTAGGAATACATCACGGTTCCTTGCTACCATCTTTTCATTAAGCTGCACCATCGTGAAAACATGACCGATACATGTTCTGTCGGCGCGAAACACCGCCTGTTGTTCGATCTCTAGGGGTCCATACTCTTCCTCTTTACATTCCTTGATATTTTTCGATACAAATTGCTCATGGTGCCTATGATCGATATGCATCTGTAGTTTCCACATTTATTCCTTGGACCTTTCTTATGAATTGGTGTTATCCAGGCTTCTTTCCAGCTACCTGGCATTTTTTCCCAATTTATGTATCTGGTGTGTGATTAGTTTTGTGGTTTCATTTTTTAGCAGCTCTGCAGGCAATCCGTTCGGACGGGAGCTTTTTCGTTTTTCAAGGATTTTATAACTTTGTTTATCCTGGACTCGTCAGCGTCTATGGGTTCTCCATGTACTTGGTATTGTCTTGGTGACTTAATCAAATATTTTTTCTATCCTCAGTAAGTTCCTTAGCGTAATGTTTTTGCCACCCATCCAGCTGGATGGGTTGAATATTGACATTATAGTATTTGTTCTAAGGGACTTAATTAGCTTCCACGCTTCTAATGATTTTTTGCCGCCTATATGCGAGTTTATTTCTGAGTTTTCTCCCCCAGGCACCTTTAGTATTCCTTTCGTGATACTACTGGAATTATTCTGTATATTACAAGCCGATCAAGACTCCGCCATGAGAATGCTAAAAGCACTTATTTTAAACTTTTTTCATCTGACAAGAAGATATTTGGCGATTAAGTAATTTTTAAACACACTGTACATATAACCGCACTGAAGTCTCTATTAGCGTCATGTTTAATAGTAACCAAAAGCCGATAAAGAGGCACCAGAATAGTGGACGGCATCAATATGCATCCGCACCGTCCGTCCGTCCTTTCCAGGAAGCGAGATGGCACGTGACCGAGTTAAAGAGGTGCATATATACATGAGTGGATCTTTCAATGGCTACCGAAGACTCAATATTGATTAACGAAACTAGTAAAGCGTTATAAAAGTACAGTAAATTCAGTGGTAAGCGTGCAATTATTATAAACCATATGATAATAATGATAACAATAGAGGGAGAATTTGATAATTTTTTTAATTTAAATATTTAACAGTGGAGCTGGCGAAGCCTGATAAAGTCGTTTAAAACAATAGTTTTAAAAAATTCCTTTAGTATAGCCGAAAACTTTCTGAGATCTGTCGTATTCCCAGTTATTTGCAAGTTTTATTTCAGACTATTTTCCTAATTCAGAATTATCCATATTATATATTCAGCAGATCACATTGAAATAAATAGTCACTTTGTTTATACAGTGTTTTCCCTCTTCCTTTTTCCTGAGATGTTTTTACGTACGTAACCAGTAGCACATATTCTTGTGATATGGAATCAAGCGATCTCCTGAAAAGCGATCATTAAATTGTCTCCCAATTTTCCTTTAAATGTTTGAGTTGAAATGTTAAAAGTACTATGCTTGAAAACAAAAATTTTAAATCGAATAAGCATGTTATTATTAGTACATTAAGCAAGCAGATTACATAAAATGCTGTTAGATATTATGCAAAGGCTGGGTATCAGAAAGAAATTTCGAAACGAAAATGAATAGCAATATTGTTGCTTCTCCTTCTACCACGATAGATTTTGTCTAATATTTATTGGCATTTACGGCATCAACCGCTTCAGGGTTGTTTGAAATTATTTTTTTCGAATATTATTTTCAGGTTCAAAAATAAATAAAATTTGTACTGTGGAACTAAATCTAGCAGATGAAACAGCATTTCCCCAACCGGTTAATTTTGGCCATAACGTCAGTTTAAGTGAGTGTAGTACTTTCTTGATGGAATCCCGCACGTGTTCATTACCTGCTGTAACGGTTTTCACAATTTTGCAGGCCGTTCATAACAAATAATTAACACTCGTCCTAAAACACAGACGTCACCATCTTACCAACTAATGTAATCGCTTTTACTCCTTCAACGCAGCTTCTTCAAGCATTGACAACTTTTTTAAATTTGTAATATTTACTTTGAAGATAATTGTTAATGTGACAAAGTGTTGCCTTTTTCTCCACTTCATTTGTACGCTTTTTGAAGAATAGGACCGCTTCGGCTTTGTCCACAGGGTGTAAACAGCAAGTGCTAGTTTAGTGATCCCAACAAAGCTGAAAACCCTAAAAGAACTGGAAAACAGTCGACGTTTCGAAGAACAAATCTGCCCTCGTTGTCAAGGACGGAAGGTCTAAAAATATAATGGTTAATAAATGCAATTAAAATAGTAAAAAGCTCGTGCACTTTGATAAGTTTTGAATGGCCTTTGACAAGATGAGAAGAATAATGTCATATCGTTTAATTACTGGTTACTGTTTAACGATATAGAAAAATTCAAACTGACACCACACAATAGCAAAATACCCCATTGGAGTACCGAAAATACATAAACTAAATATATTTTTACGTCTAATAGTAAGCTGTATAAATCCGTCAACACACTCTATTGCTAAATATCTACTCAATCCACTCGTAAACAACACTAGCTTATATAAGTATAAGAAATTCACATTTTTTATAGAAACCCCCACAAATTAATATAAATCCGTAAGACACCCTGCTGAGCTTTGATGTTATTAGTCTTTTTAAAAACGTGTCTGTTGATACAACTTTAAAAATTGTAAAAAATAAATTAGAAAAATATACTAACCTTGGTGAACGTACAAAACATATATATAACTAGTATATCGACACTATACTAGAATTGCTTACTTTTTGCGTAAAACTACATTCTTTCAATACATTAACAACTGCTACAAATCAAACAATGGTATGCCTATGGCTTCGCCAGTATCATCTTTATTAAGTAATATTTTTGTGAAACTATTTGAATTACATTTTGTTGAGAATTATTAATATAAACGCAATTTTTTCCATTTATCCATATAACGAACATTTTCTTAACCATTTTCTAAATCATATTAACACGAAAGAACCGTTCAATTCACTATAGAAAAATAAATTAACCACCAACTTTCATTCCCTAATATTCTTATAAAAAAGGACTTGAATAGTTTCGAAATAGAAATATACAGAAAACCTACACGTACAAACAGTTATTTAAATTTTAAAGCATATGATCTAATGAAAATAATTTAAAATAATCAAACTTTTAACGTAGAAAGACAATTTTTACGCAATGTTTTGATTAATAATAACTATGCTATTGATTTCATTCAAAAATGCTTTTCAGAATTTGACCAGCTAAATATTAGATAAAAGCAAAATAGACCTATTGCGAACCTCTTTTTTATTCCTTATATTCCTGGTTTATTAGATAAAATAAAATGATTAGGTGACAAATTTAACATTCGTACTATTTTCAAAACAGAAAACAGCCTTAGATCTAAATTAACAAAAAGAAAACCACTCAATAAAAAGAAAATTATAAA
This sequence comes from Pissodes strobi, assembly GCA_016904865.1. NCBI lineage: Eukaryota > Metazoa > Arthropoda > Insecta > Coleoptera > Curculionidae > Pissodes > Pissodes strobi. The sequence goes on from MU181950.1 coordinate 404,312, forward strand.
TATCTATAAGAGCCCATGTGAATGTAATAAATTTTATATAGGTAAGACCTGTAGACCATTATCAAAACGTATAAAAAAACACCAGACCTATATCAAAAATACAATTCCACAAATCACACATTTGTCAAGATGCATTTGATAACAACCACAGAATACAATGGAACGCTTCAACTATTTTAGCAAAGGAACCAATATCAAAAAACGTAAAATTTAAGAAAGAGCTTTAATATTATTAAATAAAGATGAATGCCTTGCTTCAGCTTCTATTAATTTTAATAACACCTGGTTGCCTTTGCTAAAAGCTGAAGTTGATAAGAGGTAATTAAAAATTAACCAAACCTCTAAACGAAAATCATTGAATTCTTCCTAAACGCATAATACAAAATTGTAAATATACAGCACCTCATAAATGCATCAATTATGTACTTAATAACACCTCAATATCACACTAACCTAATAGACCAGAAACCATATAACATTGTTCTTATCATATTGTCAAAGTCAATTCAACACTTGATAAAGTGCACGAGCTTTTTACTGTTTTAATTGCATTTACTAACCATTTTCATTTTTAAATTTTTCATCCTTGACAGCGGGGGCAGATTGTTTCTCGAAACGTCGACCGTTTTCCAGTTCTTTTAGGTTTTTCAACTCCGTTGCGGTCACTAAACTAGCACTTGGGCTATTTACACCCTGTGGCCATTCTTCAAAAGGTCTACAAATAAAGTGGAGAAAAAGGCAACAGTTTATCAGATAAACATGAATCCTCCACAACAATGTAGAAAGTATTTGCAATAATTGTTAAGTAATACAATTGTAGCCATAGTAGATATTCTAAGAATAAAGTTATTCAAACTTGAAAAAGCTAGCACTTAGTGATTTGCCATTCAACCATTATCCTGAATAGTTATGTATTTGAAACGTTGCAAATACTCGGTTAAGACCAAGTTCTGTGTGACATACCTGAGATAGTAGGCGTTTCAGCTGAAAACATTGTCCACATTACACCAAATGCACAATACACAGTAATAAAAGAATATTATTGCTTAACGGATCTTGCCCGTTACGCCCTGATCAATACTCAGCTTATCATTCAAGTACCACCAACCAACGCAACATTCAAAGATACATACCTCTGATATAAAAATAGATATAAATTCACATTTTACATTCAGCAAATATATTTTCCTTATATTCTGTATGATTCGTTCTTTATTTCCATATTGCTCAGTTTATATCTTTTTCCTCTTTATAGAACATTTCAGCTCCAAAAATTTTTGCCCGCACTGGCGTTCTAATTTCTATTGACCTGCCTCGAAAATTGCTCCCCTTTACTTATAGAATCAAGCTAGTGCTTTAATCTAGTTCAAAGCATTCAGTTACTTTGCACCTGCGTCTCCTTTTAATTTAAAATAGGTGCCATAAAATTATGTTCATTATTTTCGTGTCGTATTTGTTTTGCCGCACGCCTCGTGTATATTTAAACTCGCTGCCATTAGGCACATAACAATTACCTACTACAGTTATTTTGGGCCCGTCAAGGAGAAAACAGAAACAAGAACTAAAGGTAATAAAAACTTTCATTAATGGATTGAAAATAAATATCGAAGTAAAATGGCAGGCGCGTATTCCATGTGAAATTAGAATCCAGAGTCCAGAAATTTAAGGAAATAAAAAATAGGTTTATTGTCGAACCGGTTATTTTTGGATTATAAGCAACAATAAATCAAGGAATAATATTGATAGAGGTCCTCTAAGTCAATCTAGGCACAACGTAGAAATAGAGAGTGCCCAGACGCTTGTTCAATGTTTTTGCTAATCAGCGCAAAAACTAATGAACATATATAAAACAATAATGTATTATTATGGATCGATTTAGTAAATGTAAACCTAGATATGTTTTAACATTCTTAAATTGGCAACAGCAGCTACGTAACATTAATTTATGTTCATAAATTCGAAAGGTTTTTTTAGGCATTTCTGTTTGCAGCAGATCAATACACAACCTGTACAACCGATATTGCTGAACTCGATCGCATACTTCATTAAAACGTACACGGTCTATCTGACAAACACAAAGGACACTCTGCATTATGGATTATGTGACCTTTATGCTTTATAACCAAGTTTTCACTCGGCTTTGGCCCTTTATATTATGTTTGAATTTAGTTTAAAAGGGAGTTTAAAAATCCTACAGCTATAAGTTTTTCGGCATTTTGTATTCTACTCCTAATTCTAAAACACCAAGTTCCTTAAAAATATTTAATCCTACATCGATTTAAAAGCATGGAAACTATAAAGTCATTATACGGTGATGCGTCAGAATAAATTATTAGTATCAGATAATTTAAGCTTTAAAATCAATCTGTAATGAACAATATAGTCCACTTTAAATATTTAAGAATTTTCTTAAACAAGAATTGTAACTATCCACACAAAATAAAACTGTATTTAATTAAATACGAGGCACTTTTTGACCGTTGGCGTAGTTTCTCTCATAACCGGGTACACAATAGTTATTTGGCATTATGAGATACTACTTTAGCACTTATAATAATACCATTTTAAAGTATTAACATAATCTAGATCGAAAAATAATCAAAACGTCGCAAGCTAACCCATACAATAATTCTATTAACTTTAATCGATTGATACTCGAAGTCGAGTTGCGATTCAGCTAGCAAGCGAGTTTGGCTTTCTATAACGGACCAATAGTAGGAAGAGCTAAAATTTTGTAAACAAACTTTCATAACAATAACAATCATAGAATAACAATTAAAAATTAAAATTAATTCATAATATAACTGATAGGAGATTATTAGACGCATATGAAAGTATGGAAATTATTAAATATAAGAATAGTTTAAATAGAGATAGAGGGCCTATTCCGTATAGTCCATTGTATTGGTTGATCAAGCGTGACTAGTGGGATTCCAGGATTGGTTCCTTTGGTTCCGCTTGATTAAGCAAACTTTTAGTATAAAAGCGAGTTAGGTAGAGTTTTAAATTTAGTTTTAATCATCTCCTGATGATGCTAACATGGTTAGCGAAACGCGCGTCGAGTGCAATAATTCTGTTTCGGTATTGTGGATAAAACTCCGTTTTAGTGCATGTTGCCGAAGGTTCCAAACCCCAACATAGTCAAACTAACTAACTCTCTTATAACACAGTCGTAACAACACATTTGACGACTTTTATAAGCAATCCAGAAAATGCGCGACGAGACGAGATCTGCTGCGAATATTGAGACAACACTGACTCAGGTGGTAGTTTGGCGCAGCTGCACCACATCGACAGCTTAGTCAATGTTGCCAAATCAAGTTAAATAAGTTCAGGTTAGGTAGTATGTTTTTAATATATTTTATTAAATGCTGTTTAGATTACAAGTTTTAATTAAAAATTATAAATTTTTTGTGATAGAGTTTGCAAGGGGTGCAGAATTATCCAAGGTAGAGAAGGGGGTTCAAAATATGGAAGTTTGAAAACCGTTAATTTAGTGGAACTAAGTTGGTGGACCGTGTCAAAATTGCAAAAATTAAACCTGAAAGATGTGCCTTCTGCAAAGATCGGAAATAGTAGTTTTCCTAATCAGTGCGCAAAGTTATGTTTCTCCGCACGCGAAAGCAGATAGAAGAACGACGCGAAGCGGAGTTCGGATAGGCCTTAAATGCGGGAAAACTACCTTGCGCACGTGTTAGGAACAATATTTTTTCTGCGAGTGAAATAACTATACTCTTTTTTTTTTTTATTGTTATTGGTATCAAAAACAACAACTTATAACTACCTATTTATTATTATTATCAACATTAATATTAAATATGCCGTTAGTCGCATTTTTTTAATTTATTGCAGATCGAGCAACTGAAGGTAAAAATGTCGTACTAGATGTCATTTCCTGGTTTGTCAGTACTGTCGCGTTGCAAAAGGAAGACATAGATTCATCCTTTGAAGTACTTTGAACTGCTTCACATTTTTTAGGGCTTTTTTATTTGTTGTGGACTCATCGATGTATCCCTCGCTACCGCAGTAGATTTCCAACCTCCCAAGCGTTTTATGTCATAGTGATTCCTTTTCCGGAATTGGCCAGTAACGTTGCTGATGACCTTCTAAAACTGTGCCCTATGCAGAGCTCTGAATTTGACAGTTTCAAAAAGGCAGCTATTTCAGAAGGCATCTTTCCGAAACTATTTACTCCAACACATTGTGAAACGCATTTACTTTTTTTGTAGACTAAGAAAAAACGGTTGTTTGACGTTATCGGGCGTAAGCTGGTGTATTTTCTGTACAGTTGCAGGTAGACTCCGTTAAGAATTTCCTCTGATATTATACAGTTTCTCGCTGTATGATTTGTTGAATTCCGAATTTTAACAATTATGAGGTTTTTTTCATCTTCAATATCGGTAGTGGGTAAATAAGCTAGCTCTTCCCTTCGACATGCGCCGGCAAGTCCGAATATAGTTATAACTTTAATTAAAAGGTCAATTTCATCTGGTACCGAATTAATAGAACTGAATATTTCGTCTTTCGTAAAAGGTTTTGCTTTTTTCGGTTTAAAACCAATATTCTGCTTTTTCACATGCAGTGAGCTTATAAAATTCACCAATATCGAAACACCATTATCGATGTCTCTTTTTATTTTTAAGCATTGAATAATTTGACCACATTGTGTTATGTTTAAATTATTTGCTTAACTTACAAAGTATGCTAAAAGTACCCCTTCCTTTAACGTTTTTTTTTATTTTCTTTTCAATTTTGGGTTTTTTGTCATCAAATCAGCACCTTGTTATTCTCCCTACGCTGCTTGTTTATATGCTTTCTCCTTTACGCCCTCTTTTGTATATCCACATATAACATTCTTCACATCCTTTAACTTCAACACCTATACCTCATGCATCTTGGCATTTCCTTGTTTTCAATGTGGTTCCCTAAATTGGCGCCCAACATAATAATTCTTTTAATAGTCCTTTAACCTATTATTCATGTTATGACTGACTAAAGAGTCGGTGCACAACTATTTTCCTATAATTATTGTTAATATCATGGCTTGCCTTCAACTTACTTTTTTGTGCCCAATTTTTAAATGGACTATGCTAATTCCAATTTAACTTTGTTAAGCATCTCTTGACACTGTTCAGACAATTACTTATGGTCACAATACCGTCAGCAAATCTAAGCTGACTCAAGTATCGGCTGTTGACCCGTACTTCCTCAATTTAACTCTTTAAACACATTTTTCAGCGAGAATGTAAACAATTTCGAGGAATAGCACATCCTCCCCTGATCTGAACTAATTTACTTGTTTTAAAATAATTGCTTGGTAAAAATACAGCCCAAATTTTATGCACAATACTTGAATATAGCCTACGATGGCCAAATCCAATGGGACGTTCTATTCAATGCAATGCATTTCTTTATTACACTGCCTGCAGAGGGTTCATCAAGCTAAAGCCATTGCGGAATGCTATGCGTTCATTTGGTTAATAGATTTGGATTCTTTTTTTTTTAAATATTAATAATTATTTTATTTAATAACATAAGGGCTATGGAACGATATAGTTATCTAATTTAAGAGGATCCATTTTTTTATATACATATCAGGTGACTTGAACCTTTTGCTTTCTTTTTTATGGCTTGGTTTTGTTATGGTCTTTAAAAACGTCATCTTTCATTAATCTCTTTAATCGTATATGGGCTTAATTTACTTATATTACATTTAATTAGTCCGTTAATGTTCGCCATGATGATAACATGATGCGAACATTGTATTGAAGCAGAGAACAAGCATCTAAAATGCGTTATCGAGATTCTGTTAATACAAAGTTTTCGTTACACGTAACAATATGACAATAATGTAATGTTTTGGTGAGTCTGAAAAAGAATCTATTAGTTTTCATTGGTTTTAGCTACAGCGATATCAGGTTCAGGCAATAAAACCTGTTGATGGCATTTTTGAAACAAAATCGTATTCGTGTCCTGCGCGTCACAGTACCATCGAGCTAGACCACGATGTAATCGCAAATGTTTCGTACATCACAAAAAAAAACAAGCAGGTCATTTTAGTATCACCCCTTCTTTAGGGTGGTTGCATTGATCAGACATCTGGAGGAGAAGCAAAACCCAGAGATAATTACATTTGACAACTCGACTAAATGCGAAAAAGATACAGTTGATCAACTTTCTGGAGAATATAATGTTGATAAAAATGCACGTAGGTAGCCCATGGCCGTTTTATATAGAGCCCTTAACGTTGCTATATATATGTATGTATGTATATATATATATATCATTGATTCTAATATATAGAAATAATTTAAAAGGCAATGATGCACAAATTAACTGAAAATTATTTCTGAGACAACTTGGTACCGAACTGTTAATGAACTACATGGAAAGCAGAGTAAACTCCTAATACTTGCCACGAGAATTTCGGGAGCTCGCAGCTAGGTCAGTGATTCTCCAACTGTGGAGGAGGGAGGATCGCCGAATCTGTATGGAGTGAGAGTGGTTGCGTTAGTTTGAATGCGCCGAATCTGAATACATCAGAATTAAGTTTTTACATTTTTGTTTCAAATTTATAAGCAAAACCCACAACGAAAGATTTCAAATTAAAATTATGATAAAATACTTGTAATGCCTAATGACTAATATATGCCTGCTTTAAAGCACATAGCCTATCTAGGTCTGGTTTAATATTTGAGATAGACACTCTGAGCTCATTTTCTAGTAGTATGTGTATGGTTTTATTGCCCAGTTACAGTCACTCAAATTAATGTCTTCTCCTGGGAGAAGGAATTTGCTCAAGTTTTCTAAATTACCCTCCATTCACTTTAACGACTTTAAGATTCTCTTCCGCTAATAACGCTGGATAAATTTACACATTGTGGGAACTATCTCAATTCAATAACTGTATTTTTTTTTATAAAAAAACGTTGACCCTTTCACTTAAATCAATTACTTCTCTATTACTTCTCTGGTTGAAGATTAGGTAAATTCTGTTTTTCAAATATGTTTATTAGATAGCACAGCTTTATTATAAATAACTTGGCATAAGGTAATCCTGCTCGCTTGTGAATTTCGCAATTTCATTTCTCAACTCGCAGATGCCCTTGAACATATGGCAACCATCTGGATGAAGAGTAAATCAACAACGACCAGCACTCATACCTTCACAAAGAGCTGTGATGAGCCTTAGTCTAAAATCAAGGTTTCGTTTTTGTATAATAAACTCTCTCAATAAGTAACTACTAACAACACAATATTTAGCACCAGACTAAGGGATTTTGATGCTAAAACATTCCGATAGATCATGCAATGTGTCCAGACTTCTCATCGAGATTCCTTCTTCACAAATATTTTAAAACTATTATATCTACCAGACATGGCCTGAGCTTCTACGGTGCAAATTCCAACATAATCCTTTCACCGCAAGTTAGCGCTGAGAATTTGTAATTCTTAACAAGTCGGCAGCAGTTGCACTTCCAGGCTTGTTAATGTTTAATGTTGTCTGCAATGTCTGCTGCTTCATCAAGTTGCATGGCAAATATTTGTCCAACTAACTGAGATTCAAGCTGTTGCTGGTAGATATATCGTTTAATTTTTGACAAAATGTATCGTTTTTTTAGTAATTTAGCATAGCTTACAAACATTGTTACTGTCATGTCTATGGCAGCTGGCAAAATGAGTTGTTCTGCAATAGTATGTGGCTTCTTCCATTCGGTTATTTTATAAGCCACTTTGCATGATGACGAAAAAGTTTTCTCATTTACTGTGAGAGCTTTTATTACCCGAAACATCACGGGGACTATCGACATATTCTTTGTGTAGAGTTCCTAAATGCCTCTTCAATTTATTGGGTTCCATTCTGTATGCAACCGAAATTTTTAGGCAAGTACCACATTGAGGTTTTTCTTCACTACTTATTTTAATGCTGGCAAAACCCACGTATAAGTATGCTTGGTCATATTTCTGTGTTTTTGATTTTATAACAGCATTAACATGGGTACTTGACGTTTCTGGTGACCTAAAATCTGCATCGTCTCTTTAAGCTTACGTTTACTACCAGTAAAAAATCCATATTTACTATACGTGTATCTAAACTCAAACTAACTAACTCTCTTATAACACAGTCGTAACAACACATTTGACGACTTTTATAACCAATGCAGAAAATGCGCGACGAGACGAGATCTGCTGCGAATATTCAGACAACACTGACTCAGGTGGTAGTTTGGCGCAGCTGCACCACATCGACAGCTTAGTCAATGTTGCCAAATCGAGTTAAATAAGTTCAGGTTAGGTAGTATGTTTTTAATATATTTTATTAAATGCTGTTTAGATTACAAGTTTTAATTAAAAATTATAATTTTTTTGTGATAGAGTTTGCAAGGGGTGCAGAATTATCCAAGGTAGAGAAGGGGGTGCAAAATATGGAAGTTTGAAAACCGCTAATTTAGTGGAACTAAGTTGGTGCACCGTGTCAAAATTGCAAAAATTAAACGTGAAGATGTGCCTTCTGCAAAGATCGGAAATAGTAGTTTTCCTAATCAGTGCGCAA
>MU181950.1:417865-446343 GCA_016904865.1 Pissodes strobi
ATGATGCTAACATGGTTAGCGAAACGCGCGTCGAGTGCAAATATTCTGTTTCGGTTTTGTGGATAAAACTCTGTTTTAGAACAGTAAATTAATAAGATACGAAAAATCTTTACGTTAGATGCTGTTTGATCAATGAAAATATTTACTCATTTACCATTTGTTGCATGTTTTGTCTTAAGAATATTTTTTCTAGTACCAATTTTATTTCGGTCTTATATTTTTTCTTCAAAACACTGATTTCAGAAATTTTTTTCACTGCACCAGGATATTTCTAACTCTCATATTTAACAAGCACATATTCAGTAATAGTTATACTGAGATACAGTGTTGTATCCTTTTCTTACAATTAGGATGCCATGTTCATTTTAATTATTTTGGACCCGATTTAATTTTTTTTTCCTACTGCGAACGAATAAGGTCGTTTTCCATGATATCTTTTTGTTCAACTGTTTTCACTGGCTTGCTTCTGAAGCTGTTTATGCTGTACCTTTGCTGTGGATTGAAATTTGGATTGTCGTTATCATTCTTCATCCTACTTATATCGTCATATTTTATTTCATTTTCGTTTTTGCATATGTTAAAGCGTATGGCATTCGCATATATGTTTTCTTCCTGCTATAGCCAATGAACATGTTCATTCTTCAGATCAGTTAGTTTACTTTCTTGATTATATTCTATTATAATATTTGAAATTATATTTACTGTTTGTTTAGTATTACTTTTTGTTTCGGTCAATTCAGATATTTCCATTATATATACAGGATTATCTACAATAAGAAATATGTTACCAAGAATATGTTCAAGTCTGTTCTCATTATCTAAATCAAAAGTTTGAAGTACGAATTTGACTTTGTCATAGTTTTCTACAACTACTACATTTGTGAAGCGTATAATTGTTTTGAGTAGACAGATCCTTGATAAATTTGGATTAGGTTCAATCGTATATAACCGGTTCTGCTGGCATGTCAAAAAAATTAGCGCTGATATAAACCTAGTTTACAATATTTCCGAAATCTGTAGACGTCTTCGGTTGTACCGTGATCGGTTTCTAGTTGCTTATGACTATTGAAGTCGCTAATATTATCAGCCCGTAAAAGCTACGCACTAAAAAAATTATAGTATTTACCTGCTTGCTGCAAACAGTTTATTGCGCCTGCGCTTCGAGGATATGCATTTGAGGTACTCTAGCGCAAAATTTCTAATTGTCCTATGCTTAAAGCATTATCAAAAGCTTCTTTAAATAGCTAACTAAAGGTATGGCAAGTAATCGTTATGTTTGCATTTTTTTCTGTTGTATTTTCAGGGGGATAGAATTTGGATATAAATAGTAGACAATTATTTTCTTCTCTATTCAGAAGCTTTGCGGCTTCATATTGGAACAGTACCTCTGGAATCTGGAAATGGTTGAAATACCACGGTACTTAAGCCCATTGGACCCCCTGTGCGTCCTCCCTAGGTCAATCAATCCATCTAGGCCATCGCCCAGCCTAGTGTTGTAAAAAAGGCGACGATGTTGCCTGAGGAGGTTGTTCTGAGGAAAACCGTGGTTTGCCATCGTTTTCCCAAAATGGATTCCCTTAGTTCCCAAAGAGCATCGCAGGGCAAATGCTCTACTATTTCGTCCTCCTGTTCACAACCTCTGCATAGAGGTGTCTCGCATAATCTCGTTTTCTTAGCTGGCAGTCTCCAGTCAGAATCCCTGCCATGAATCATAGATTCTTCCTTGACATACCCAGGTATGCCTTTACTGCAGTCTCATTGGGGAGTTTGGCAAGTCAACAGTTAGTTGTTGCATCCCATCTCGCCCTAAAGTCTTTATGGGTGACCTTTTTTTATCATATGTATCAACGTCGCGACAAGTAAGTTTAGGGCCAGCTCCCATAATATTTAAATCGACTGCCTTTCTAGCCAATTTATCCGCTAATTTCTTAACTTCGCGCTATGCATGCCCTATAACCCAGCAAACAGAGATTCTGTTTTTGCGGTCGGCATTCTCCAGTGAATTATGGCATTCTAGTACTGACCTGGCTTTAAACGGTAAACGGTACTTATGTCTATCTAAAAACAGAATAGCCAAAAACAGATTATCTTTTCTACCAGCAAAGGAAATTTTGCTAAACTCATACGTCTTGAGTCAGATTTTCCGATGGCCCCGATGCTCGAACAGAGATTTACTGTCGTACTTTAGTATTATGGTTATAGATCTCCTTCCTTTCACTGGCGCTACTCCGAAAAGGTATTTAAATTTACTCGCTCCCGGTATTCAAGGTAAAGCTGGAAACGCCACTGAAATATGCTGGTTGGATACGATAGAAACATGTCAAACGTACCATCTTGATATGTTTGTATGCTTTTGTAAATATAACTTTAATCATTTATCATCTCATCTGTCTTCAATAAATTTATTTAGTCTAGAAGTGATTTTCAAATTAGTTTGCACTGAATTCTTCACTTCATCCGGGTGTATCGAAAAGCCCAATTCATTAAAACTAATATTTCCAAAGCTAGTTTCTATAATAACATGTGCCAAATCCTCCTTTGAGTATCTAAAACGTGAATACATACTTCCATTCCGTTTAAAAGAAACTACAAAATTAACTAGTTAATGCCTGAAATGAATACAGATGATATTCTAAAAATAACTCTAGTAGGTGAGCACTAGAAAATGAGCACGTTGATATAGTGCTCAATAATTATTACTGGTTTTCCATTGATTATACTAAAATGTTGTGCCTAAGAAACCTACATAGGAAAATCAACTTCTGTTAAGTTTCATTTTAGGTTGTTCGTAACAATCAGGGCAAAACCCACTGAATAAACATCTCGGTCGCTTTCTAGTTTCGGGTTTCTGGAACAGAGATTTAGAGTCCTTTGGAATTATTTTGGATGAGAAAACCATCACCGCATATTTTTATAGATTTCTTTTTTTTTACTGGCGCTACTTCGAAAAAGTACCTATTTAATCTTACTCGGTCATCCAAAAACTAATTCTAGCTTCACGCAATTCTCAAGTTCTCGTCTGTATTAAATATTCAGATCGAATCGGTCAGCATTTCTATCAGATCCAAGATATTCTTTAGCTGGAAAAACCACTGAAGACTGAAGTAAGTTTGTTGGATACGATACAAACATGTCAAACGTTCTATCTCGATATGTTTGAATGCGTTTGTATCTAAAACGTGAATACTTGCATTCCCTCTAAAATAAACTACAAACTAATTTAAAGCATAAAATTAATTCAGATGATATACTAAAAATAACTCTAGTGAGTGAACACCAGAAAATGAGCGCGTTGATATACTTAGTACTCAATTATTACTAGTGTTCCATTTCTTATACTAAAATAATGTACCTAAGAAACCTACATACTAAAATCAACTACCGTTAAGGTTAATAATTGTAGATTGTTCGTAACAATCACGGCAAAACTCAGTGAATGACAATCTTGGTCGTTTTTTAGATTCCGGGAATTTCTTCCTACCGGTATTTAAACATACAAAAATATAATAAAATGGATATAATAATTATTTTTCTGACCACAAAAATGCATGCTGAACCCACATACACTTAAGTTGAAGGAACGAAAACTTTTAGAAATTACTTTTATACATTTTGAGAAACATGTGTTCAACATCTGCTTTTAGCAAATATCGCGTCCAGACATAATAACGTGTGCCACCCATTGATTTGTATAGGAGTGGATAAGCAATAGCCGCCTGTCGCACTATTCAAAAGTGGCAACCTATGGGCGAAAAAACAGGTTTCTGCGCACGACAAAATCGACACAAAATGGAAAAACGTAAACAAAGAAGATACCGTTTTGTCATGCGCACTAAAACACTTGCCGTCTCAGCAGGCGTCGGTCAGAATCGAACTTGGCGTTTGTCTTTGACATGTTTTCGTTTTGACGGCGCGGCGTTTTGAGTTAATTCGAGTTTTTACTTTTTTTTTTACTTTCTTTGGACCTAGTGTCTGTAGTTGCTTAATTAGTTTTAGTTCAGTGGTTCACGTTTGTGGTTTGTGCGTACCCTATTTTGATTTTCGTTTAAATTGAATACGCATATAAACAATGGGCGATGCTACCAAAATAGAATCCCGAAAGCGTATGGTTGTGTTTTGTAGTAGTAGAGGCAAAATACCCGGGATTTCCTATTTCAAGTAAGTCTAATTATTATAAGTATTACTTATTTATACCTTATTGTTTGTTTCACTATGCTAACTGGGGCCCATTTCACAATCGGCAAGACACCTCCACCGAATATTTGGTGAAATAATCACTTTCGAAGTCCGGGCCTGCCTATTTACCTTCACGGTGCAACAGCTAGCTCCTACTAATTTTCTAATGCGCAAGTCCAAATAGAAATCTCTTTGTTTACATTTCGCGGTCGTAAATTTGCCATGTTTGGTCTATTTATTGCTTATCCACTCCTATACAAATCAATGGTGCCACCACCTTTTTCGCATGAATTCGCATATAAGACTGCTTCGTTTGGTACAGGCTGCATTTGCCATAAATGAATTAAGTAAACAAACGAACTGATGAATTTGTAAGCCAGATTTACTTTTCAGCAGAATGTTGTTATTGTTCGTTTATTTAGTGAATAATGTCCACTCACTGGTTAAACAACCCTATATTGGGGAAAGGAAGAAAATACTGAATACAAAACGACGAAACTTACCATTTATTGGGCGATAGCATAAACTTTAGAAAGCAAATCGCCTTATGAATATGGAAAACATTTTGAAAATGCGATTGTTAATTGCTCAAAGTAGGCATTCACATAAACAAAAAAAATACTGTCCACACCAACTAATAAATCCTAGCTACTGGATTTTAAGAAGTTCATTTTATCGAACCATCATTATTTATTTAATTTGTGTAGATAATAAATATATCTGGATACATCACTGGACGGTGTATATATAATATTCCTGTCAGTGGTGGATAAACCGCGATAAGTCGGCGACTGGCAGGAAAATTTCTTTTAATTATGTTCCAGAGATATGATGCCGAGTTTTAGTTGCCGTTTCGTAAACATACGAAGTCATCGTGTGTGCCGCCGTAATTTCAACACACTCCGATAAACTAACAGACTTTTAAAAAATTATAAAATACAGAATAGAACAAAGGACTCAGTGTCTTCAGTGTACAGATAAACTGAATTGTTCTCTTATCGGAAAGGCGTATACGGTTTTTAGTGCTGGTAAATATATTTAAAAGCCATAAATAGTACAGTGGTTAAAGTGCATTACTATTAATTTAAAAACTAAAATAGTGTTGGTTCTTTTTATATGTAAATAGGTATACAGAAAATAGCATCCAAACGTTATTTCTAAAACACATATATTTCATTTGATATTTAAAAACGGCTAGTTATTATATTTGATACTTTTGCCTCCAATTGTTAAGGAAATCATCCTGTACAATTATTTGGAAGATGACACTGTATGCATATTTCTACATCTTTTGAATGTTTATTATGTCAGTACGATTTTTTAAGTATGCATGAAACAAGTGAACTAAATAATTTGGTGTTAAATCTAAGAAAAGTGAAGAAACATTGACAATGATTAGAAAATTTGGCCGAACAAGATCGCACAATGATCTGCTTGACATCAACGTTGAGCCAAAAGAAGATTTACCAGCTATGTGCACTCTAAGAAGAAACACAAATAAAAAGAATTGTGTTGTAAATCAATATTCTAACATTGATGGTAGGTATTTAAAATATCAATTAGTTTATTTCAACATTTAGATCATGTCTAGATATGGAGAACATCCGACTTATTAGAATGGCTACGATTATTGGGCGGGTGTTGGTCATCAAAGCCAGCTTCTCTAATATCCTATCGAGGAAAGTACATAAATATACACTTAGTGCTATTATCACTTACATTTAACTCTCTCAAGAGATAACCAACCTCTTTTAAAATTGTTGCAATAGGCCAAAATACAGAAGAACTGACATCTTTTAGTTCCTATATATGATATAAAAAACAGTAGTAAATTGTTATGAGGTTGCAGCTGAGAAAATCTTTGGTCTAAAGAATTGATTGCGGTGTCAATCAGGTGGTAAAAGAATTCATTTTGTAATTTTTCTGTGCATCGATTATGGGTTCATCCTGATTTTCATAATCAAGTTGTCTTTTTCGCCAACGAACTCGATGTCTAGGTATTGATTCAAAATTTTATCTGCATCTATATTCGATGCTATTTCGCCAGCATCGACAAAGATGGCATTAAAGTGATTGCCCGATCTCAAATTCTGAGTTTTATTGCCAATGCAATACCGTTTAATTTTTCCACTGCATGTGTTTGCTAATGCGGTAGACATGATTTAATGCCTCATACCTCACGACAGACAGAACAAAGGAATTTGAATTTTTGTATTTGTGTTAGCCCAAATGCTTCATCTCATATTGAACTATTATCTATATCTTTGTTCTCGTAAATGTTGAACAATGCATCATATATCTGACCGATTTGATTCATAAGCGGCTTTATAACATCAATTCGACTTTCCCATCTGGTGTCGTTGAGAGGTTCTAAGGTTAGTCCTTTAATGTGCTTCAAAAAAATCACCCATCGAAAGTCGATCAAGAAAAAAATTAGTACAATTTTGGGACAATATTAAAGAAGTTGGCACCTCCTAATGATGATTTGGCTATATCATGTATTTATCTATTACTGGAGTAGTGCCTTGAAAGTTCTAGGTCAGTAATACATAAAATTATTTTATTTTATGGATTTTTATTTTTTTATATAGAATTTTATAACTATTTCAAAAACTACCATTCTTCTTTGTTTTGTCAATTAATTTTGCCCCCCCCCCCCTGATTTTCTAACTTCATGCCGGGGCACGGACTGAGGGAGTGTTCATCCGGCCCTGGATAGAGAGCTACGAAAAGTCAAGGAAGCAACGAATAAATTGAAGTAAAAAAAAATAATTACTGATTGGGTAGTGGAATCACAAATATTGGACAATAGTTAAATACTCATGATAAAATCTAGTCTAAATCTAAAATACTGTTATTTCGTTTTCGATTTCTCAATCATCACACGCAGTCATCAGCCACTTGTACACATCCCTAAACAATGTTCGCAATAATTTTTATCGTAAATATGAGCCTCATGCGCTCTAAACTAGTCTAAACATGTGTATTTATTATTCTTCGTAAGATCTGGATCATATTTTCGCGATTTCTGATAATATCTAGTTGTATTTATATACTTTAAGACTATGTTTAATATATTCATGTTTACACATTAATTTATTGCAACTTAATGGTATCAAACTAAACAAAGGATACGGTTAGAGTAAGTAAACCGTCCCGCATACTAGTACATTTTATGTAATGCAGTCAGTAATTTGTCGATTTTTATAACTACAAACTGCATAATATTCCGTTTATTTTGATATGAGTCTTTCGTCATAAACATTATCAAAGAGCTTTTTAGCGCGGTTTCCTTTCCGCCGTTCAAGAATTTGTTTGTGTTTCTATAAAGACACGGCTGAAAGTCTATTCAATAAAGAAGGGATTTCTATTTCCTTGATAATTATTCACATAACGAATTGGAAATAATATTGGATATGGTAAAATACCATGCTTAAGACAGAAGTTCCGTTGGACCCAGCTAGTGGATGTGTCTACTTATTACATGTAGACTAGTAGACGTATATTTTTTAAAGAAATATATAGAATGGAGCAGAAAAAAGAAAAAGGGACAGCAACAATAAAGCTAAAGTCAGTAAATTTTCATTTATGTATCAAATTTACGCGTTTTTTTCAAGCGAACGCCGATTTTATTACCAATTCTCAAAATAATATTATTTCTGTATACAACAGGAAGGAAATCGAATTCTAGCTTTGTTTTTTAAATAATGATCACAACAAACTATACTAGCTCTGGAAGAATTAATACTTATTTTGTTCTGCATTAAATACTAAATGTTCATTTCCCGTCTATCAACAGCAAAATGTCAAAATCCTATATGCAGTATGTCCACTGATAGAAGTGATAAGAAGAGAAATCGATTGAAAGTTTCACTTCTCGACAAAATGTCACTCATATTAAAAGCTTCTGCTTCTTAAAAAAAATTCTGTTCACATAGAAAATTTTCGATTTGTTTGTACAAGGTGCTCAAAAAATAGAAAAATATGAGTTATTGGAGTAAACTAGATTTATTTCATATTTAATTCACAGATCAAATTCCAAATTTATTGTAAATCCAAATAATTATATTATTTTTACCATTCTAATTCTATCTATTGAAAAATAATACAAAAAGATAAATTATTTATATATTTTTCTTGTAACAATATTGAAACTTCAAAAAAAAATAAGTAAAGTTAAGAATAAACGGTAAAAACATGCGGAACATTCAGCTGAAATGTTGAAATTAATGCGTTAAATCCTAAACATATTTTCTCAGAGTTGTTCATATTCTTAGCAGCCTGAAAAGAAAATCTACGTGAACCCTACCATTTTAAAAGACACAGGAGGAGTTACTTTTGTTTAAAAGATTCAATTTTTTGTCGATTTGTTCTCCTATATTTTCTATGAATCGCGTCTATCTACCGCAAATTTTTGACCTGCCCATTTGGCAGCAGCCCGGTGTTGTCGTTCTAATATTTCACTTCACGCATGGCCCTCCGCTCGCTCCGACACCAAACAAAACTAACCCAAGGCCATGCTCAAAATCAAGAAAGAGCAACTTTGAAAAATATATGAATTAGCACGTATGCATACGTGAAAGCTCAAAATTGCTGTAGGTAGATGCGAATTGTTATATGTAATTTAATTTTGCCAACGTTTTATCTTGTATGTTTCCAAAAATATGTGTCTATATAACAGTTTTATTTACTAATATAAAGTGTTACAGAAATTGAAAGTTTATTTATAAACAAGAAACCGTTTTATAATAAAAAGTATTATTTATGTCCTTTATCCTCGTAATTATAACAGCACTACTAAAGTCATTATCGAGAATTGGATTGATATTTACTTTAACTACTCTAAAGTAGCATTTGAGATAACTGTATAGGCTGATTGTATAGAAAAAATATTGTTTATATCGTCATTGTTAATAGCTTTAGCTAAGATAAAATATAATGAAATTCTTGGCATTGTAAACTTTCTGAAATCAGTACCGCATTTTTGTCTGTTAAAGTATGTTTCAAAAAATGACCCACATTCAAAAATATTTGCTTAGAGTATTAAGCAAAAGTTAATTTTTAGTTTGCTTAAAATATGTTCCGATCAAAATCGAATGTGTTCGTGGTAAATAATGGAAAGGTACTTGAAGGTAGGTCTGATGACCAAACTAATAATAGTTCAAATATGAATTAGTAAAAATTGATAAATATTTTGAAATTTGGAAAATAATATCTTCCTGATATATTTTTTTAGTTCTCACTTAACATTAGGAAATGATTGCTTCTTGGCACACTAATCAAAAACTTCATGTTCTGTTGAGGAGAGGCGGGGAAATGTACGAAATATTACAAAAGTGAACATTGGAACAAAATTTTAGTCCGATAGAGTGACCATACGATTTTTTTTTAAGTCAGAGGAAAATAAGATATTTTAGAATATTTTCAGAACTTCTACTTGCTATTTTCTATAAAATTTTGTAGTTGGGAATATCTTTTTTTATAGTGTATTCATACCAAACTAAAACGTAAAATGCCTACGTTTTGAGGATAACGAAAAATCATTCTAATCAAAAGTATACCTAATATATGATATAGACGGAATTATTTAATCAGAAAGCTCCAATTCTTTAGATGTTATCGGTATAAATGTAACAATGAAGAGCCAAGCCAGCCATAGAAGTTCACCTGGTAATTGAGTAAAACTTTATTTATTTTCCGCTTATTTATTTTAAAAAATACCATACCACTTAAATTTCTGTGTTTATCATAATTAAAAATATTATATTTAATTTTTATAACTAATGTCATGTTCTTTTATTTTTCTATAAATAGCTCCACCTGTCTCCTGTCTGTCCTCTATGTGTTTCTTTCCAAGTCCAACTATTTAGCTGGTAAACACCGGATTTATTTTATTTAACTATTGGTGATTTAATGTTATTAATGTATTTTCCAAGTGTTTCCGTTAACCGGGGCCACTTTGATCCAGTTGAGAGAACTTTAATACCGTAACTTTTTATTAATTATTATCCCAACCAACCAATCTGTGTTTTTTGAACCAGTTGATAGCTTACAGCATTGCCTATAACAGACAACTTCTTAAAAGCAATCTTTGATATCAAAGAAAGATATTTTTGGTGTCAAAGTAGCCTCGTGCCCGGGGCACTGTTTTGTGCCGATGTCATATTAGTACCATGTGGGGGCTAGTTTGATACCAAACTAATTATATGTTTTTTCATTTTACAATATTTTTAGGTTAGTTTGGGTTAAATACAGGTGTCTGTGAAGCTAGAATATTAAGGTTTACAATCTAAGAAAGTATCTGAATAAAAATGGTAATGTTAATGAAAATCAAAATAATGTTTTCTTTTGCATATCTTCACTATCCGCACTTCTGGTGCCTTTGTTACATTGTACGTTGTCCGCAAACCCATTTCTTGCAATTGACGCAGCAACCCCAACCCTTTCCAACATACTGTTGAAAGTCACTCACGAACAGAAGTGTTATCCTATTTCTCCTCGCTCACTAGTTGGCGGATGAATTTCAAACTCAATTTATGGGGGGAAAATCTTCGTCGTACCAGAAGTAGTTTAATGCAGAACTTCTGCCCGAGTTTGATTCTAGAAATTTTCTAATGAAAAGTGACTCTCAAACATTCAAGTAAAGGGGGGTTGTTCCTTGAGAATAGTTCCTCGACACCTGGATTCTTGTCACTCCATCTATCCAAAAATTTTCGCCACTGTTTTTTAATGGGACCAAAAACT
The DNA here is from genome assembly GCA_016904865.1 of Pissodes strobi. Lineage (NCBI taxonomy): Eukaryota > Metazoa > Arthropoda > Insecta > Coleoptera > Curculionidae > Pissodes > Pissodes strobi. The sequence continues at coordinate 428,786 of MU181950.1, forward strand.
CCAACGTCCAATGGCTGAAGCAAGTGTGTGGCGTTAGGAGAAAAACCACTGAAATAAATGTTGAGATCTTTGATCCCCTCACAACTTCTGGTGAAAAGTGTAACTCCAGATTGACTCCCAAAACAACGACCGTTTCATTTCCCTCCCGATTGACATTAAAAATTATTTAAAAAATCGCTGTTGAAATGAATTCATATTGAACCATCCCGATTCGTTGTGATTATATATGGAACCCAATGTTGATCCGATTTTCATATAAACTAAATTTGTTTACTTATAAACAACCATAGGTGGCAATAAAACTCCTGCCGACGCGACGCGCCGTTCCACAAAACATCAGGTTGACTGATGTTCTTGAATGCTCTCTTACTCGCTCCACTGGTGTCCTATGTCGTAGTACAATAACTCTTAATGACCCTGGATCATCCGTGATGTTTGTTTGATCGTTATTATATGATAAGGCTTAGCATTGGATAGAATGTTACGAATACTCGCATAAAACTCAGTGAGTTCAGTAGTCCCTGCCAATGATGCTGCTTATTAATATTTGTAGCTAGCCGAACGGAAAAAGCATTTAGATTATTTTCCCACTGTGATGCCATAGGAAATCGCCAATCCCTTACAGTTTCCAGCGTTTGTGCTCTCAGTTCTTCTTCGACTTTAGATAAAACGATTGAATGTCCGGCACTACCTCCATGAGAATCACGAATTTGTGGTAATGGGTCTATCTGAATGATGTACTCGATTTTTGATAATGTTGAGGCATATTGAAAAGTAGTTTATTTATGAAAGTTTACGTAACACAAACAACAATAAAATTGTGTACTAACTACATGAAAAATACTTAGAGAGCTTTCCTGTGTTTTTTCATACCTATTTCATTTACAACCATAATGACTTATCTATACTAGTATTACTTTAGGCCTACATTTAAATACCATTTTTTGTTTGTTTCAGGTACTTTGTCAAGGCAACAGGCTAATATGGACGATATTTTGATCGTCTCTCGGAAAAGTAGTGAACCGGCCAGTTTATGGGTCGAATATTTTACTTGCTATTTTGACCAAATCAGTAAACAAGCTAGCAGAAAATCATTCAAGTAAGTCGATATCCCAGTACTCAAATATGCTCTAAACTAAGTATAAATGGGTCTATTGAGATTAAGCTGCGCACCCCCAGGCCCCATCATCAAAATTTAGTTTTCATTTTGAGAACGTGTTGTTAAGATTTAATTTAGCATGCAATAGTCCGTCTAGAAAGTATTCCGAAAAAAGAAAGCCACTTGTAATATTTCGGTATATGTTTTTATTATTTGATTAATAACATTACAACAAATAATTTACCTCATTTATTTATACAACCTCCATTTAACTCTAAACACTTAACTCAACGTCTAGGTGCACCCAAAACTAGGTCATCGTTATAATGTTCGGTGATGGCGGTCCAGGCCTGTAAAACTGACTGAATCAAACCTCTTGATTTCGTGGCATTGCTCCTTCCGCTTCAATCTTCATTAGTCCTCAAATGTTTTCAATGGGACTAAGATCTTGTGAAGCTGCTGGCCATTGAATTGATGCCAATTAGTGTTCTTGTGGCCATACTTAAACATAGGCAGAAGTATGGCATCTTGCATTATCCTGCTAAATTCGCTAGCTTTCTGGATATAAAGCATGCGCCGTTTAAAGAAGAAAACCATTTAGAATGCCCCAATACTTTGCACCGAATGGTGGCATCAACTATGCAGAGAGTTCTCGCATCATGCTGAATGTTAGCGGGAAATTTGAACTGAAACATTTTCTTTTGATAGGATTTTTAGGTGATTTGCACCAAGCTGGAAACAACTTTCGTCAGAGATAAAAACGTTACTAAAATCATGTCGAAAACGTAGACAAAAGTCTATTCTTCGTTGCCTCTAGAAAGGTATCACTAAAGTGGTTTGTTTCTGGGTTCCTTGATATATAGCCTTGCCTTTTAAGTGACATGCGGACAGTTTCTGGACACAAATTTATTCTTCGTTGATTTCCAAATCTATTAGCCAATTTTCGAATCCGTGCGAAAGGCGCGCATTTTGTCGCACTAAGGCCACTCACTAAAGCGTTACATTGTTTCCGCGGTCTTCCCGAAACTGATCTATACCACATATTTGTACCAATCTTATTCTCTTTATTGTCTCATATACTACCCTTTTTTTTATTTCAGTCCATTGCACTAATTTTTTAACGACATCTTTTCTATATAAATATTCCACCTCTTTTCTTTTTTCTACTTGTGATATTATAATATATATTCATAAAACTTAAGCCCGTTTACAATCAACAATATTTGATAGATGGTGTTGTCATATGATTTTGGTCATAGCCTACTATCGACATAATCTACTTGATGCATTACTTTTGTTTCAGAATGTTATAAAAAGGAAATCTTTTAAAATTGGGAGAAATATAAAATTCCGGATATTCCGATTAGGCGAACTATAATAGATTCTGGCGATATTCTATCATGGAAAATACACAACTTTTCCGGAAATTGCTTAATAAATCGATTCGAAGTTCTTCACTGAAGTATATAAGACGTTTGATAAATGGCTTCTACTGCCGTACAGCACAACTTGCAGCGTTGACATTTTAGAGTTCAATATTACTTAGTATCTCTAAAGCAGGGGTTCTCAACGGGTGGGGGATTCCCCCAGGGGGGAATTTCTGGATTCCAAGGCAGAAATATCACCGTATCAATCGACCAAATTAGAAGTAAAAGATAGGATATAAATGTATATAAAAAAAAGTGATATGGCCATAAAAAGAAAAATACGATGACACGTATATTCAGTACGCATTTATATCAGGAAGAAAGACCACAATATGGTATTTGTAATAAAGTCTTGTCGAATGAATGAATGAAGCCTACGAAGTTAAAGCAGCATTTGCAAAACGTGCATCCTCAATACAAGGGTAAAGACAGACCTTTCTTTGAAGGGCGTATAGCAGTACTCTAAATAAAATGGGACTAGATGCAAAAGGGACGTTTCAGGAAACGAACTTCAAAATTTCTGAAGCGTTTTATGTTATTGCACAGGAGATAGCAAAGCAGAGAAAAAAAAACACAAACAATTAGTGAAACTCTGATTAAACCCTGTGCTCTCAAAATGACAGAATGAGTAAGATGACCCATGACATTAAGAATCAAGTTATACAGGAGATTAGGTCTGCATCATTTGGTTTATTTTCAATTCAGCCTGATGAGTCACCAGATGTTGCATCGTATTTACAGCTCCTGGTATTTCTGAGATATTTGCAATTAGGTTCATTTAAGGAGGAGTTTCTATTTTCTTTTTCTCTTGAAACAACTACAAAAGCTGCAGATATTTTAGAAAAAGTTCCAGCCAGAAAATCTTTTGTACGAGAATCTATCCCTGTGCGTGTGCTACAGATGAAGCACCAGCTATGTTCTTAAACCTAGTTTTATCCACAATACCGAAACAGAATTTTCGCAAAAATTCTGTTTCCGTATTGTGGATGAAATTCTGTTTTAGTGCATTTTTCCGAAGCTTCTAAACCTCAGCTTACGTACCAGCTATGCTGGGGTCAAAATCTAGATTTCAAGTCAAGGTGAAAGAACGATCACCAAAGCTTGCAAAGGGAAATACAACTGCCAGAGTATTTGAGCTTAAATATAAAGTTTCTTTAAAGATAGGATGACTCTTTTTGCCTTGTTGGATAATAGGGAATGGATCATGCGCCTCACATATTTAGTTGACATTTTTAAGCAACTAAACAAATTTAATTTTCAAATGTAAGGAAAAAGTACTAATATAATAAAATTGATTTATTGGAAGCTTTTATGAGTAATTGTGAGAGAAGAATAAAAAAAACAATGTTTCTATGTTTGAGGAACTGTAGTAGTTCTTGCACCTGGGAGCATTGGAAATTGAATTAAACAGATATTTTCGAGAACTAAATGAAGAAGAGATGGATTTAATACGAAATTCTTTTAAAAATGCCTGATAAGTGATAATTATCAAGATGAATTTCCGGAGTTCAAAAATGATTCAGAAGCTAAAGTTGTGTTTGATGAAAAATCAGTTACAGAAATTTGGCCATTAATGTGCTAGGAGTAGCAGAAAGAGCCATCCATGCATTGCTTCAATCGATATCCATGTAACTTGGTGAATCCGGATTTTCAACTATATTTCAAATAAAAACAAACAAACGAAATAGATTGGAGGTTGAAAATAATAAGCATTGTGGTATTTCAGGCACTTCAGTAAACAGTAAACAGTCATAAATTTCTCATTGATTGATTTAGATAAGAATGAGGATTGTAATATTTTTAGTATTTAGTTTTATTTAAATTTTAAATTTTGCTTTATTTCAGATAAACGTATTAAGTTTAATTAATTTAGGCAATGTTATAACCATAACCAATATCATAATTATTATTACAATCATCATTGTTGTAATAAAAGCTAAAATTTATAAAAGGATTTTTAAGGCGGAATTACATCTAACATATGTTAAAAAGGTTGCACTGGACCAAAAATATTGAGAATCCTTTGTCCTTATTAATTGATGCCTTTGATGTTTCTGAGGTTTATTAAATTTTTCTACTAGTTTATGCACTTGCAACTAATTTAGCTCTAGGAAGTCGATTCCGATGAAATAAATTACATATTCCTCAAATTTAAGACGAAATAGAGCAAATGTTAGAAAATTATATTTTAATTTTGATAGGTATATTGGTCCAATATTTTGAACTACTTTTACACGTTGTAATATAAAGTCTACGCAGAGTTGTAGTGTGTTATTATGGTAAAGAAAACTAGTCCACTATTACTTATAATATAGTTATAATTTAATAAATAAAATTTAGGATCCAAAACGTCTACTTGGAAGATGCTCTTACCCCGAAAATAGAGGATAAGGAATTCAAATATGGCACCACTGGAGTCAAGCTTCAACTCGTTGTCGTGTGCCCAGAATTTCTAGATTTTATTACGCAACATCCTAAAGAGTCTGCCACTCTGACAAAACTTTTGCTGCCAGACAGAACTTTGGCGCTTTTGCTGGGAGTCACCGATGCCGACCTTAATGATACTCATAAGAACGGTAAATATATGTCTTAAAATTTGTTGTTAATACTGCCATTAATATAGGAAAATAGTTCAGGCTTTTTCAGATAAGCACAATTTTTGTATACACTCACCAGCAAAAGTAATGCACCCCCATATATCTTAGTCGTAGAATCTAGAACGAAAACATTTATGAAAACGACAGGCAACAGGCCAATATTATGCGACTAATAATACCTAGTGTTGCCACTGCTACTTCCAATTCAATCACTAACGCATCGGTGCATTCCAATTATGAGGTTATTAATTGAGTCTTGGATTAAATTGGTTCATTCTTCTTGGGCGACAATTATTAGCCGCTGGAGGTCTCCGGGGAGGCTATTGCTTTGATTTATGGCTCTCTAAGATAATCCCAGATTCATATTTTGGGATAATGGAAGTCAATCCAAACGAGTAATATCACTCTCATCTAGAGCATTTTGACAATTCTGACTATATGAGAGCGGGCGTTATCATCCATAATGATAAAATTGGGGCCGATTTGCTGTCTTAGTGATTAAATTATTAGCCTTATAATATTTTCCAAATTAAAATGAGCATTCACTTTGAATAAGTTCTGTACGACCGTTATACATAATGCACCCCAAAATATTTCGTGGCCTCCTTGCCGTACAATATTTAAATGATCGGCCCTTGGGTGCCTTGAAAAACGCTCCTGGTCCAGAGCAATAATTCTAGCTCTATCAAAAGCAGAGATTTTAGCTCCAGTGGTTTTTGTCACTATCAATACGACTAGCATAAATGACAGATGTGCTTTCATAGAAATTAAGATAACATTCTCCATATTTCACTATTTTGCTATTGGTTTTTAATACTGGATTAAAACAAAGCCGGTCATTATAACGTCCACGATTTGACGGTGGGATTATCTTTAGAGAGCCATATCTCAAAGAAATAATCCACCTAAAAACCGCCAGAAGCTCATAATTGTCCCTGAAGAATGAACCAATTTAATCCAAGACACATTTAATATCCTCATCTTGTTCGTGATAAATTAAATCTAATTATATATATAAAACGATAAGATTGACAGTTCCTACATTTTTAATATAAATAGAAGAGGTTAAAATCTTTAATAGGCAAAATACGAATGGTCATGGGAATAGGTGAAATTTTTTTTTGCAACGGTGTAAAACACAAACATGCATTAAAGTAACAAACAATGAGATGCGTGTGAGTCGTAAATTAAATCATAAAACAGAATTAGTAGAAGTTATCTTAATTAAATTTATAACATTAATACAGGCCATGTAACTAAGAATCGTAAAATATTATACTACACATGTAACACTCCAACAGGATTATAAATACTTGTACTCTTTTCTATAGCACTTCCATCATATTTCCAATGGCAAAGACAATCTGTGGGGCAGGACCAAGATCAAACATTTACCAAAGAATTTCTCAGTCAGGCTATGGCAATACTATCCAAAATATGGAAACAACAAAGCTCAGTTATTGCTCAAGAAAAATCATGCTTTTCGGTTACTCCTAAGAAGATAAGACAGGTACGATATAGTTTGGTTAAATATTAGCTATAAGAAAGCTCAACAGTTTACTTTCAAGGAACATTTCTTCAAGATTTGTTCGTATGTTATTTTTATATCTAATTATTACTCCTACTCTAATATGGCACTACCAAGCCAAAACAAATGCTGTTAAGTAAAGTCTTGTATCCATATTGTACTCAAAAGGAAGTTATTCATATAAATTCTGAGCAATATTCCACTTGCATAAATATGTGTTCTTTACTTTTTCGCGTTTTATGGGCACTAATGAGCGAATAATAATATATATTGAAAAGAGAGTGATAAAACTGATAATGGAAATATAATGTGCTGTGTAGTTTTGAGGGACTGAGACAGATGCTGGCAGCTAACTAGAATTAGATATGTGGCTCAAGTTCACCGCCAAGGGATTAACCAATTTTATATGATGTCTCTATCGCCCTCCGAGCGATAGAGCCTACCAAAGCTGTTTTACAACACTAGCTACCACTTTTGACTCAATACAGGTCGATCTCCCCAATTTAAAAATGATCGTCCTGGGAGATTTCAATGCCCACAACACCAACTGGCTCAAACATCACAAAAAGACCGACAACGAAGGTAGAGAAGCTGAAGCATTTGTCATCAGCTGCGGCCTTACTCAGCTTGTAGACGAACCAACTCGAATTTCAGAGAGGGGCAAATTCGCCGCCCTCCTGGATCTTTTTCTAGCCACCAATCCTGACCAGTACACAGTTACACGGCCATTAGATACTTCCGACCACAAACTTATTACAACGGTTTGTGAATTGCCACTTCTACAGATGGATCCAGCAGCTCCGTCTCCAGGGGTGAGGCGGCGAGGCAGCCGCCTCGGGCGGCCGGTTTTTAGGGGCGGCCGTTTTTATTGAGCTTTCTTGACGCCATTCTTCTCTTTATTCTGAATATTTATCAAATTTCTAAAAATAATAAAACACATTTTTCTAATTTTTACATAATATATAAAGTTATGCTTTGTACAACCAGTTACCTAAAGTTTTACGTAACAAATTACATAAAGGGCAACTTTTCAAAACTTCTGTCAATTATGTGAAGTCACTTTATATTTCAAAATTATAAAAAAAAAACTATTGCACTTGCATGCTTAAACCACAGATTTATATAACTCGCAATGACTTACTTAATAAACTTCTCATTGGTCCAGTGTGATTGGGCGTGTGAACGTGCATCATATGTGCGATTTTCTATTAGTTTATATATAAATGAAAAGCTGCCTGCGGTACGTTATTATTTCGAAGTGACAATAGCGAACAAACAAGGGATAATCATTAGAAGCACCGCACGCGAGATATTGAGGTCTGATAGAGAAGCAGAAAATTAATGTCTAAACATTCCCATTGTACATCGACTGGAACGGACTACAATTTACATCGGTTATCTGAAAGAAACCAGTAATAAAATAATTCGAAAAGATCACAGCTCAAGTTTCAAAATAAACGACAATTGCTTATTGAGAGACCAAGTATTCTTCACTGGCATATAAAGTATAGTCCGCCAAGCGAGTGAACCTTAACAACGACTGAAGGGGGTAGAGGACTAGCACGTAAAAAATCTTGCCTTCCCATAGGCGCACGAGGTTATTCTTACCATATTATTATTGATAAATTGATTAGTTTAAGACGTTAAAATTAATTACAGTTTTTTTATATTAGAGTCTTATAGTCCAAATATGTCATATAATAATATCTCATTTTTATAATAAGGATAGTATTCTATGATATTATTTGTTGTATGTATTACATAAATATGTTGTAGTAATAAGTAGAGTTCGTTTCCCGAAGGTTTTGTATTTACGTCATTGATGACGTCGCTTAATTTGGAAAAAAAAACGGTTTATCGTAGCTAATTCATATAAATTCTCTAGCATTGAATTTTTTTATTAAAAGATAGGCAATATTAAAGCAAGTATGTTCCAAAACGCTCTTTATAGAACGTTCGGAATTGTTATGTAATAAACATTTTAATTTAGAGAGTTCAGTTAAGAGAGTTATACCAAATATATAAAAATTAGTTAACCGCGTATAATAATCACCAAATGCAAGAAAAATATAAGAAAGGTTAAAAATCTTCAAAGATATCATCAAATTAAGGGTCTGATTATATATAGGTTGTGTCCATTTTACAAATTTTCTTTTTTTTTTCGCTAGAAAAGGGGTGTCCTATAGAGTAGCTTAAGCCAAAAAAATCGGAGGATTCGCCACATTTGAGCCGAAAAAATATCCGCGTTTTGAGCCTAAATTGCCCTAGAAGGGCAAACTTCCACTACGACTTTCCCAGGTGTAACGTGAAAATATTGAAATTGTAAAGTGAAAATAATGAAATTTTAGTAACCGACACCGGGGGCCTGGCACAGTGTTTCCAAAAGTTGCACATTTTCTTATGGGGAATAACAATGTTGTTTACTATTTAAGTATATTTAATATTCCACTTCACGCATGACCCTCCGCTCGCTTCGGGGGCGCAACCAAACAAAACTAACCCAAACTAACCCAAGGCATGCCGGAAATAGAAAAAAATTGAAATTTGCCAGTTGAAAATGCATATATTTTTTAGTTTTTCCTCATTTGGGAATGTCTTGGGTTAGTCTGGGTTAGGTTTGTTTGGTTACACCCCCGGAGCGAGCGGAGGGCCATGTATGAAGTGAAATATTTGACGAATATATACATACAAAGAAATAGTGTAATCGAATGGGTGTCTCTTTTATTCCGATGAATGAATGCAAATGCACATTGAACAATTATCCAAGCAGCCACGTTTACCATACGGCGGGCAATGATATCATTATGGGAGGATCGACCATCCCTTCATCTTCATTCAATCGGACTACTGGGGGTCTCGGTCAACAGCAATATGTCCTGACATGACCACGTTGCTAACGTCGCAAAATCAGCCTCCCAGAAGCTTGGTACGATATTTCGCAACAAAAAATGTATACACCGCAGCAGTTGCTCTTGCTTTACAAAGCGCAAATAAGACCGTGCTTAGAATATTGCTCACACATCTGGGGTGCCACGCCAGAGCACACCCTAAAGCTACTGGATTCCGTTCAGAAGAAAGTCGTGCGTCTCGTCGGTGACCCGGAGTTGACCCGGCATCTGGATAGTCTGAAACACCGCAAACATGTGACCGAGAAATCCCTGTTTTACCGATACTTTTACGGCAAATGTTCCCAGAATTTGGCCCGCCTTATCCCGCCCCTGACGACGCCTGTCAGACAGTCACGATATACGGCAAGAGCGCACCGGTTCGTCGTACAACTGAAAACACCTAGAACATCGCTTTACAAGAACTCCTTTGTCTGGCACACTGCATCACTGTGGAACTCACTCCCAGGACGCATATTCGGATGTAACAAGCAAGAAGTCCATTCGACTATGCCGAACGTTTCTTCATATGCGACGTGCACGATAGCATTTAGTCGGATGTCATGACTGTTACATAGAATCAACAAATAAGTCTTCAATTATTTAAACACATCATGCATGGCCCTCCGCTCGCTTCGCTCCCTATACGGAGGCTCAACAAATAGAAACTAACCAGGTGTTAACCAAAACTAACCCAAAATTTTTATTTTACTTTTTTTTATTTTGGGTTAGTTTTGGTTAGCACTTGGTTAGTTTATGTTTGTTGAGTCCCCGTAGCGAGCGAAGCGAGAGGAGGGCCATGCATGAAGTGTGAAAATAATTGAAGGCTTATTTGTTGATTCTATGTAGCAGTCACGACATCTGACTAAATGCTATCGTGCACGTCACATATGAAGAAACGATCGGCATTGCCGCATGGACATCTTGCCTGTTACATGCGAATATGCTCCCAGGACATCTCTTCCCCAAACTAACTATTCAAGAACCGTGTCAATCAACATCTTCGCACACACACCGCTCGTCGAGCAATATAGGATGTGCTACTGCAATAAAAAAATCATTCACCTAAATAAAAAAAAATAGAGACTCTTATAGCACAGCTTATTCACTACCAGCTAGTCAACTCTATCGAAATCGGAAAGTTGGAGTGTCGGGCACTGCGCTCTGAGCGGTTCAGTTCCACGTTGAATTTAAAATGAATGTTCGCTTCAAAATACATGACAAATTCGTCCGAAGCCTCGGCTATCGCCCTGAGAGGTTCGGAAATTTCGGATTTTTATACAATTGTGCTTTTTAAAATCGTTTTTAAACGGATTTTAGACGATAAAATAGTTATTTATGCAACAAGTGTGTAAAGTGAACCTTTTTTCATGAATGGGAATATTGATAAAAAAATTTAATTGAAAATGAATAAAAAAAGGTACTTTACACATGAGTAGCATACAAAATTTACCGAAAAATATATGAAAAAACAAAAATATTATTAAATTACTTTACGCACTAGTGCGTAAAATAAATTATTTTACACACGAGTGCGTAAAATATATTATTTTACGCATTGCCCTAAATGTCAAAAAAAATGTCAGGTTTACTTTACGCACTAGTGTGTAAAATAACTTATTTTACGCACTGCACATTAAAAAAACCTATTTTACGAATCTTAGAGAATGCGTAAAGTGAGTACTTTACGCACGCTAGTAGAAAAAACATATTTTAAATTAACGAACTGTCAAAAGTATTATTCAGATGCCCAGGCGTTTAAAACAATATTAAGTCATGACCCTCTTCTAAAATTTGCAAAACTTGGTTATTGAGTTTCCCAAATCAAAGGATGCCGCAAGATGACTAGCTGGTAGTGAATAAGTTGCGCTTATAGCGCACCATTTTTCTAATGAATTTTGCTAACGAAACTACAGTAAACGTCTGGCAACAGTGTGCCTTCTTAAAAATCTTTGTTTTGGCTATTGTGACAGTTGACAGTAAAAGGGAGGATGGACATTTACAAGTAAAATTTAATTTTGTTTAATGGGGCTATGGCTATGAGTCGCTTTAAATTAGGACCGGAACAAAACGGAGGTCTCTCGTTCGACGCAAATGTATCCTAGTTAATATTTTCACCCCACAATTGATTTTCAGATGTGTTTTGTCTAAATTTCCAGTGCTTTTGTGAAGTGGTGCTGAAAATTTGTGTCAAAACTCGAACTTTGAGAGCATTTTTTCGGTTCAAATGTAGCGGATCTTCCGACTTTTTGGCTTAAACTACTATATAGGACACCCCCTTTCTAGTGAAAAAAGAGAATTTGCAAAATCGACAAAACCTACATATCACCAGACCCTACAAACCAAATAATATAAATAACCACACAGTTCGGCATCGGCAATTTCCACGCCAATGGCTAAAGCAAGTCGCTGCCGAAATTTTTAAATATGTAAAAAAAATTAGGTGTTGGTCTAGGGTCAAAGTGTATTTAATATATCCTGCGACCAATCACGAAACTGCCTCCCGGCTAAAAATCAAGTAAACATCGCACTGTTGCCTATTGTCGCGTATTTTAAATAGCTTGAAGGCGAATAAAATATAAATATTATAGTATACTTATTGCGTATTCCATATTTCCCTGTGTGTAAATAAAATAGTAAATAATAGGAGACAGTAGTATTAAAGAAAATAACAAAATTAAGTATTAAAGTAGGAAATTTAAATATGTAAATTCACTATAGGAAACTAGACAGAAAATAAATTAGGATTATTGGGAAAAAAATGTGGCAGCATCTAAATACGCGAAGATATTTTTTGCCCGCATTCTTTCCGTCCAGGTTCTTTCATTTGGCAAATAGTATCTTTTAACTATAAGGCAATACATGCAAGGAAGACCCAATATTGCGTATCTAAACGAGACATGGCTAGATAAAGATATAACAGTGAACAAGTGTGGTCAAAGCGAAAATGTTACTGGTGCTATTCACGGAATACGCTCTACCAACCGGCTAATTGTAGTGTATGTTGATTTAAAAGCTGGCTTTGCCGCTTTATTTTTTCGCTTGGGACTAATAACTGGAGAATATAATCGTCAGATGAATAGGGATAATTTTGAAAAATGGTTTTTGAATAAGCTTGAATGTTAAGTCGAAGGTTCTACTTAACATTCCTCCAGAATCAGTCGTGGTATTGAATAATGTCCTTTATTATTTTCATGTACAAGATAAGGTACCAACTAAATACTCTATAAAATCTCATTTCTCTTGGCTTCAGATGAATAATCTCAAATTTTTATTCTACATGGAGGAAATTTCAATTATATAAATCTCAGCCAATAAGCCAACAGAACTAGAGTCGGGATTAAATGCCTCTAAGTCTACCTCCACATATGTGCGATCTGAACCCTATTAACTCGCATGAGCAGCAGTGAAAACTTATATACGAGAGTATATCGAACTTTCAATTAAAGATTTAAATACTTACTTACATTAGAAGCGATTCACTCAGTTTCACACATTGAAACAGTTACAGATCATTTAATGAGTGACATATTCAAGTAGTGACCATGACACATCAACTTTCTCAAACAAAGACAATGATTAGAAGGAATAAAACCATTACAATGGCATCCTTCAATCTCAAAAATGTCACCAAATTTTTTTATATATTAAAAAATGGTTTACAAAATAACTGTCAATAAACTGCTTCAATATACTTCTCTTTATATTTAATTGTACTTTGTTTTTGCTGCCGCCCCGATTTAAAGGGACCCTAACGATTTTTACATCTGTCGTAAACCCTGCCCGGTTTTCTTTGGAGGCTCGCTCTTTATACGGATTTATTGCTTATGTTAGATTTTATTTGACCTAGTTATTATTATAAGTAATATCAGATCAAGTCTTCATTAAAAATATTATGTGTTCTCAGGAAATCCAGATTTCCCCTTAATCATTTTCTTTTCAATCGCAGATTATGCTAATGGGAGAGAAGTAATAATTTCAGAGGTTCTTTTGAGTTTCAGTAGAAAATACGAATGTTAAGAAAGAAAAAAAATGTATCCGAATGATGCGTAACCCAAATTACCTCATTACGTACAACCTAACAAATGTTTACACTTTTTTTAGGGCCAGAATAGCATCGTTATTATCCTTACATATCCCCTCCAAAAAGAAGATATAGTCAAAATATCAATAGAACGTAACGGAGAACTGCAAGAGGTCAAGTCAATGAAACGGCGAAATCCTTATATGATAAAATTTACAGTTCCGGAAAACTTCACGGACATCACAGCCATTGTCAATATTTTGGTGGAGAAAAATGGGAGCATAATTGGGAGTCGTCCAATCAAATGCGAGAGCAAGTTGAGGGAATTGGAACAAATCTTACGATCTACGAATAACCCTGTTGACTTTATGTGCCAGGTAAATATCTTTCTGGAATTTTAAATTTGTTTAAAATAATAGCAATAGTAATAGTAGTAGCAGTAGCAGATGTAGCAGTTTCATCTGTAGCAGTAGTAGCTCAATAAAAATCTAGATAATAATTTGAAATCTGGGAACCTCAAGTTGTAGTAGAGAAAAATTATGATAGGAAGCAGTAAAACATTTTCGGCATAATCTTATAAAGCAATTTCAAGGAGTTTAAGAACGCATTTTTTCAAATTTCATGATTTCCAGGTAACTCGAACGTAAGTGAAACGTTTCTCAAAATTATCTCTTGATATTTGTTTTTGCTGATTTAGGACTGAAATTATTTGAAAAGTAACTAAATATCTAAAAACTATTATTGCAATAAACTTATATCAAACCTTTTTTCAAAATATTTGTAAAAATATATAGTTTGAAGACCTAGTTATCTCTTATTAAAGTTTTTTTAGAAAAAACTTGGTGTAACACTGAGGTATTTTCGCTATAACCAACAACCGACGGGCTTTTACATTTTTGATAGTTGAGCTTTGTAATAAATTGATGATTCTATTTTAATTGGAATGATTACGCAATCTTAATTCTTGGGGGCATTTTATTCTGCATTAAAGGTAACGCTGTGATATTCTGACAAAACTTAGACATGTTATCCCCCGTGATATTTTACAATTTTTATAAGCGGCTTGTGTATATACTATTTATAAAAAAACTTTAAAATTCATATAGGCGCAAGACTAGATATGGTATAATTTTAAAAAATAATTGGAAGCAAAAATCATCAATAATAATAAATAATAATTTAATTATTAAAGCAGCTACTTGTATCTGTATAATATTAACAACAAAAAATCTCATCTAGCCCACTTGACTAGTATTAAGGTTTATATTCGTTTCTATAGATACCTAACTTACTTTTTCAAAAATGATATTTTTATCCGGTTTTCCATTAATAATGGAATTAAATTTCATTTTAAATATTGGAAAGTGAAAGTGGGCATTTTTACTATCACTAATAACAGAAAATAAACAATTTAGAAAAATAACGATTTAATTATTGTTGTCAACAATTTTATTTTGTTTTAAAAAAATAAAGCTAAGTTATCTATCCAAGAGAGCTAGAAATAGTTTTAATTCATGGTAAAAACTATCATTCGTATCGCGAAACGTCTAACCCATCCTAACCCAAACTAACTTAAACTAATCCATCCTCAAGAAGGGAGATAAACAGCTAGTATAAAATTTTCACCTTGCTTATAGCATAGAAATGGTGTATTGTCTCCGTTTCAGTTTGGCTTCAGAAATAGTGTTCCACTATAAGTGCTATTCAGCATTTTCACCAGAAATTGTTGGAACTATGGAGCGTAACGAGTATTCTGCTGGGATCTTTTGTGAACTCAGTAGGGCATTTGACTGCCTCTATCGGCTCTTGTTGGCTAAGATGAAGACTTGAGGCATGAGAGAGCCAGCCCACGTGTAGCTATCGAGCTTTCAAAGGACAGATGCCAGTTTGTTGCACTTTCACATAAGGATGCTTCTACGGGCTTCTAACTTCTTATATTTCTGACAGGATTGAGATTCCGATCCGTCTTGAAGCGTAATTCATTTGTATGTTAAATTAGTGATATTTATAAGTAGGTTCATATTAAATGGACAGTTTCCTTATATGCGGATGATTCATCATTTATTGTATTAGTTCCTGAAATCCATAATCTCAAGAGATCTTGCAACAGTGGACTGGGTACATTGTTTGATCAATTCAGCCATAAACAGCGGGAAAACGAACTATATGGAACTTGATACAGCACAAAATAAACAAAATTATATCAATAATATTAAAATTGGACATAGAACATATCCCTTGAAGAATCATCGTAGATTTCTCGGACTGACTTGACGAGAACTTTAATTGGAGGAGGCATTGCAATGTGTTACGTTACGGTTATATGAATTATTATGCTGATAAATTTGAGAGCTGTTTTATCCATGCGAGAGCTTTTTCTGTTTACACGTCTCATGTTGCATCTCTTCATCATTGCGAAACTTGCTTCTGGGGCCCTTCACCATCGGTCCAGTCATATTCATAGCACTAAAACGCATCTCAAGATATATGCTTGGAATATTCCAAGATAGAAATATAACTCCCAATTTAAAAAATGGCACATGGATCGAATAAATATGGAAGATTTAGTGACATTCACTCTAACTTCATTCGTGTTAGGGATTTTTTGCGCATTCCACTTAATATATTTAATGTAAAAAGAAACTCAACAGAAGTCCTGGATCTACATGTCCTTAGTAAGCTACCATGGCATATTGCGGTTCCAAAGCTGTTTAACCTGAGCGGTTGACAGAAAAGCGGTTTTTCAGAAACTGCGTCCCGCATTTAACCATTTTTTCAGGCATAAGCTATATAGCGTGACACGCCTTTTGATATATAGTTCTGTAATTATAACGAGCATTATTCACATGTGGTTGGAATATGGTTAACTGAAACTGTTCCTTTAACTGTGTTGCATAATGGTTCATGTATTAGTTTTTTAAAATGCGCTATAAAATATTCATAATTTCTAATTTTTAATTTTTATGGCGAAACTTTTATAAGAAATAAAATAAAATCATTTAATTCAAGAATTCCAAATGTATGGAAAATGGAACGGGTATATAAAGAGATAATAGTTATTTATGCAACAAGTGTGTAAAGTGACTCTTTTTTTATGAATGGGAATATTGTCGCATGAATAAAAAAAGGGTACTTTACACATGAGTAGCATATAAAATTTTTTCTACTACCGAAAAATATATGAAAAAACAAAAATAATATTAAATTACTTTACGCACTAGTGCGTAAAATAAATTATTTTACGCACTGCTCTAAACGTCAAAAAATATGTCAGATTTACTTTACGCACTAGTGCGTAAAGTAACTTACTTTACGCACTGCACATTAAAAAGGCCTATTTCACGAATCTTAGACAGTGCGTAAAGTGAGTATTTTACGCACGGTAGTAGAAAAAATCCTTTTTTAAATCACTGTTGTTTTTTTTCTGTTCCATTCGGTTTCAATTTCTCGTTAAGTTCCCATAGAGCTTTTTCTTTTAATAGTTTTTAAAGCTTTAGCTTTGTATAGATTATTAACTCTTATCAATATTTATATACTATTTTAGTTAAATACTATTCCGTTACAAAAAAAATAAATGTAGATTATTTTAAAAATACAGATTTTTGTTTCAAAGAAATTTTAAGAAACCATTTTTGTCTTTCTTACTAATCTTTCCGCTTTCATAACTAAATGAAACTGTTGACAGCTTGCTTTAGACAATACTTTATTATAATATTGTATTTGAAGTGCAGGTGGGATTTTTCAGCTTATAAATTAATAATACAAGAGAGAGAGCATATCTGTAGGTTCTGGGAATGCATAAGTATATTATGTTATAAAAGTACATTACTGAAATTATGGTGTACAAATTTAAAATCTCATGTTTGTTTCTTTATATCTAAAGAAACATAATCATCACAAAATAATTTTTTTCTTCTTTTGATTTTGTTTTAAAAAATAGACACCAAAACGCGATTTCTTTTCTGTAATAGAACTAGTATAATATTTCCATTGTACAG
>MU181950.1:446743-476464 GCA_016904865.1 Pissodes strobi
TGTACAGCATTTTATTGTATATACAGTGTGTATAACTAAGAAAAAACGATAATAAATAAAAACCTACTTTTTATTAGAAATAAGTTAAACTTTATGTTTAAAAACAAGTTTTGTTTTGAAACAACTTTTTTATATAGTTTTTCATTGGCACTCGTTTTGGAACTTTTTCAGAAATCTAGCTCAATTTATACAATGAGCATTTTGCACCGAATATTGTACTACCTAGATTCTGGGCCTGATGTAGGGAAATAATTAAAATTCACCTGCCAAGAATAAAAAAAATTGAATTTAGATGTAAAATGTATTTAACAAAAATTCCGTGTGTGCTAAAGACTCGATAGAAGTGAGAACGTCAAAAGCCGAGAATTTGCTCCAGATTATTCGGTATTCCAGTAATAATATGTATTATTATGATGATGTGTTAAAATCCGAAATGACGATACACTTAAATTCAACTAGTTCACCCTGCATAAATGCACTATCGTTTCTAAAGCGACTCCTAGTATGATGTTTACGTAGATTTTCGTCAACAAAACGATTTTTTACAAAAAAAAATATTTTTTCAAAAAACAATTAAAACTTTGGAAAACCTTATTTGGATAATTTTTCTCCTCTAAATTTCTTATCGAATTGTCTCTCGGTTTTTTCGATCCTCGCGTCTTTTTTTGCCGCTAGAACAACCCAGATTGACCTCATTTTCAAAAATATACGTGCTTAGAATATACGATAATAATAAATCTCGCCATTTTTCGATTCTCGTCAATTTTAGACCATCGAAAAGAACACGTACAGAAAATTTCGTCAACAGTAACTATTTTTTTCGATAGTTATCGTATATCAGATCATCAGGAATAATTGACCAGTGGCAGCTCCCAAGTGCTGCTTAAAAACGTACCAAACCTCAAATTTCCACTCGCAGTCGTTTTAGAGAAAAATAAAGTAGACGTTGACTTTACCCCTTTAGCCGGGCGTCACTTCTTACGCCTAACGGCTCAATTACTTATCCAAAAAGAATGTGTATTGAACGCCTTTGACTCTTTTCTTTCGCTTTGGTGAAATCACAAATTTGCCAGAATATGCGTCACATAGCCCAGTCTGACGCGTCACGCGGTCCACCTGGAAGAAGTTTTCACTTCAAAAAAGTTTTATTATGTAGTGTGAGCTAATTTAAAATGAATAAATATATTATTATTTGTCTATAACGACCATTTGCAACTTTTATTTAAAATATATTTTCTTAATACTAACTACTAATTGCTGATCAGCTACGGAATAATTTGGACAAAAATAACAAAACATATTTTCCATAAAGACAATGCCTCAGGGAAAATATATGAATATCCTGGGATAACTTTATCAAGAATGTAATAGCCTTACACCTTAATATAAAATCATATTTACACAAGCAGATGTGCTATTCCAGTCACAAATAAAATGATGTCTAGCACTCACCATATTTGAATTAGGTACTACGAATACTCGCAAAATCCAGGCGAACTATTTCAACTTGTTTAGCAAAAATCGATTTTTTCCTTTTCTATTAAGGGAGGTCACGCAAATGAATAAACATAAATATGAATTGAGAGTCCATATGAGGATATGCTTTTATATGTGTTATTCGATCAAAAATTACAAATTATTTTTACATTTTGATAAAGCTCGAACTAATTTTTTAGTTACTAGAGAAGATCCATATCTTCAGAAATAATAATTTTTCTTTGGTTATCATACATAATAGAGCCCGATATGTTAATTCCAGACTCTTGGATTCAACCCAGCAGATAGAGATCACCTGGACAACTGGTTGGTACATGGATTTCAGAAGAGCTTGCCTCCACATCTGAACTTATTGGGCACTTACAATACACCATTTGCTGCCAGTATATCTGTCCATAAACACAGTAAGTGTAAAAATTATGTACATAAACATATAAATAAAAACATAAACACAGGCGTAGAAAAAAACCTTTGTTATCATATATATTGTTTTTGAACCTTGTCTCCAGATTGGCTTCAAATCTAGTTGGAAACAAAGGTTTAAATATATTTAGTTTCCCAAGGACTATGGATAATAAAACATAAAACATATTTACGTCAGGTCTGGACATCCTTCAAAATACGTGCTGTTGTAAGCGTAAAATTTTTACAGGAATATAAAAACATGTTGCGGCGCAAAAATCGCGACAGTTTACAGCTCGGTAGTTTGTATCTATTCCTGACATTTTTGAACCGACTACATAAAGCAATTCTTCAAATTAACAGGAGTGCCCGACCTCTGAACGATAATCTTTTTGGTAAATTTTTACTTATAATTCTATAACTAACATCGCAATTCGCAATGAAAAATTAAATATACAAACTACTATACAAACAAGTAGTGCAAAATCTCTGTAAATTTCAGTTATTTCGTTTAAAAAATATATACATTTTTGTCCTTTTTTATGGCAGTCCTATGGCACGAGCGGTGTGTGTGTGCGAAGATGTTGATCGACCGGTTCTTGGCTGTAGGTGGTAATTTGGGGAAAACAGATGTCCTGGGAGTGAGTTACATAGTGACGCGCCAGAAAAGGAGTCCTTGTAAAGCGATGTTCTAGGGGTTTCCAGTTGTACGACGAACGGGTGTGCTCTTGACGTCTGTGGTGACGGCCTAACAGGCGTTGCTGAACATCTCCCGTGAAAATATCTGTAAAACAGTTTTTGTTGCGAAATAGATCACGAAGCTTCTGCGAGGCTGTGGTCCGATTGAGGAGGATGAAGGAATGGTCGATCCTGCTATAATGATGTCAGGGCCCGCCGTTTTCGCTTTCTTGGTAAACGTGGTCGCTGAGATATGTCCATCAACTGCAACGTGCAGAGATTGGTTCTTCAGGAAACTGGCAAGCTAGCTGCAGAAAGAGGCTGGCAGTCCAAAGGATGGCAGTTTGTTGAGCAATCCGTCATGCCAAACTCTGTCGAATGCCTTCGAAATATCCAACGCAGTCACTCGAGATTATCCGTAGTTCTCAATTACCCTACTCCATATATAAGTGACATAGGCCAATATATGTCGATTTCTCTTAGCGAAAGCCGTATTGTTTGTCGCTAGTTAATCTGTTGATCTCAAGGTACTAACTAAAGTAGTTGCTGATTGACTAAATGTTCCATGATTTTGGAGATTATTTGAAACAAGACAATTGGGCGATAGTTTGAGGGCGTGGTTTTCTTGCCTTTTTTGGAACAGGTTTCACCCGAGCGCCTTATGGGTAAATCCCTTGTCGGTAAGACAGAGCAAAAAAGTTTGGAAGAAGCAGGTGCTAATTGGTTGGCGCAGGTCTTTAACACTGTGGCAGGTATTCTATCCGGTCCTGATGCCTTTTGCGACTCTAGTTCTTTGAGGATTTTACGAATATCGCGGTGATGAAACTTAATTTCTGTCATGGTAGTGTTGATATTTGATATGGTGGGGTGAGCCTTGCCTTGGGGGACATTTAAGGTAGAGTGCGATGAAATTATTTGGCGAGCTTGTTTGTTTTTTTTCCTTTGCTGTAGTCGCCGTGATGCCTTGGTTCGTCTCTCAAAGGTGGGAGAGGAGACGTTTTTGTAAAGTTATCACTTACTGCCTTTGCAACCCACCAAAAATTCCTGGAGCCACTGGGACATTGCAAAAGTGTATTCCTGATCCTTTAATTTTGTTTGTCCATAGTTTCGTCCATCGCACGTTTGCACGTGTCCTCGTCAAAAAAAATGCCATTTTCTGCGGTCTGATTTTGTCGCCAGTACTTGTAGGCTTGCTGTTTCCTACCTACAGCTTTTTCGCATTTTCTGTCGAACCAGGGCTTTCTTTTGACGGTAACTTGGTGGAATTTGGGATGTATGCTTCCATTCCTGAGGAGATTATTTGCGTAATCTCTTCGCAGCAAACTAACGGGTCGTAAGTGCCAAAGCAGACGTCGCGTCGCGTCAAGCCAAGGAAAATCTAGGTAGAATTCTCTTAGGTCGTGCCAGTTTGCACAATCGTAATGCCAGGTTTTACGGGGCAATGGGAATCTTTCTGTAGAAGTGGCAGCTTACAAACCGTTGTAGTAAGTTTGTGGTCGGAGGTATCTAATGGCAGACCAACTGTTATTGTGTACTGGTCAGGATTTGTAATATAGCAAAATGTCATATTTTACAAAAGTGTCATTATTGCCATCACTGCATCACAATGTGTACACGTGGGTATACTTTTTGTCAGTTATATTATATTGACTACTTGCTTTTTAAATTAATATGTCAGCAATCTTCTGTGTTACCTAATTAATATTAATATGATTATTTTGTTTGCATGTTGTGGATAAAACTGTAAATTTTATTCTATAACAATATTATAATTACCTTATTGGCATTTTTATATTATAAGGGTATTATGCTATAAAAATATTTAGATTTTTAATTTGTTGTCGAATTTGTAATTTTTATGTGACCCGCGTTTCGTTGTTTAGTTTACAACATAGACATGCTTAAAAATTCATGATATCATTATGTTTTAAACCGACGAAATAGCAGCTATAAAACATATGAAAGAAAGTGAGCTAACATTAGTTGATAAATTGTATCAGTTTTTAAGTTTCTCGAGACATTTCGTTTTTTTTTTTTTTTTTCAGGCAATGAAGAATTCCCTACACTCCTCCATTTTGCAGCCAAATTTGGCTTGGAAAAGCTGGCAGTACAACTTATGGATTGTCCTGGAGCCGATGTAGCCTACGATATAAAAAATGCTTATGATATGACCCCCATGGAAATTGCCGAGTCTAATGGTCATCATTTGCTTTCCAGCTTACTCAGGGGTTATATGAATATGAACGAAGTCAGTACAGTCTATGCGAAGTTAAAGGAATTTAGTTTACGAGACAAGTCTGATGAAGGTTAGTTCTAGTTATGCAGTGTATTTAAAATTCAAAGAGCGTGATTATCAAGTACTTGATCTGTAGAAACTCACTAAAAGGAGGAAATATAAACGTCTAGCAATTATGTATGCCCAATGCACAGAGCTCTTATTATATATTCATAATTCATAACATTACAGCAGCTATAAGAATTATTAATTTACAAATAAAAATATAAATGGAATAAGATAGTCAGGTGTACAAATATATTTGCCTAGGTTACTTAATAATTAAGTTTATTATTAAACTCGACAATGCAAATAAAAACTTCAACATCGTACTTTCGTATAATCGCAATCAAGAACAAAAAATAGGAAATAAAATTAGTTATTTAAGTACCTGAAACTAAGCATTAAAGCGCAGGAAAGCGTTTACGAGTTTCACTGCTGCACTAAAATGACGATATTTCGATGTTTTTCTGATTTCAGTATGTGCAGAATGAGGAGTGAATACAACAAAAACTCATAAAAAAAACAGCATAATTTATTTTAAACTTTGGCTTATATCACCGATTTCCTCTTTGCAGGAGGTGAACTAATTGGCATCAATAATAAACTTTTAGCTAAATTATTATTATCGCTCACCCTTTGTAGTAAGCTATGAGAACCTCGAAACGATGCCCCGAAAATCAAATGATGTGAGCTTATATTCATTCATATTCTTATCACGTACGTTATATGGTATTTATATTTCGATAATTGATATTTTATATGCTTAATTAAACATGCAAAAGATCGAATGAGCAAGAGAAACAATAGCTAGCACAATGAATTCTAAGTTGCTACAAAATATAGTTAAAAATAATGACAAGACGTTAGATATTCGTTGGGTAGGTAAAACTAAAACAACAGGTATAAGCAAGCAAATTCTTTAAATGCTTTTAAAAATATATTTTTTCTTCAAACGTCAGTAAATCCGTCATTAGTCGACTGTGTAGGCGGCCGTGAAGTTTCGTTTTTCCTCCGCCGGAGCTTTACTTTTCACTTTTCCGCCGGCGGAGGTAAAAGTGTTGTCATAGCAACATAGATACAATACAAACAGACAACAAAATAAGCGTCAACTACTCAAGATTTATTAAACTACAACCTGTATTTATCACTCAATTTGTGACTGCATTTCTAAAAATCACTAATTTAGGAACAAATTGGTTATTATTTAATCGAACTTACTCAATAACTGCTTATCAATACGGAATTAAAACGCAATCGGAGACGCAATTTTAAAGAAATAATTATTGTTGAAAGTGTCCACTGACAGCTTTATGTTACATTAGGTTTGTTCTAGCAGCGATTTCAAACGGTTTCAAACCGTACGGAGTTTGCGCATAGCCATATAAGCGACGCTTATATCGTTATGCGCAAACTCTGGACGGTTTGAAACCGTTTGAAATCGCTGCTAGAACAGACCTAATATATTCACCGACACCGGTCTAAGCAAGGCCACCTACGACCGTGGTCTAAGCGGCCTTGCGAACCCATTTATCTTTAATAATAATTAGATATTATTAATATTAAAAAGAGATGTTTTTGCATTAATTTGTCGACATTTGAAGAAAAAACAGCATATTTTATTTGGAGGAAAAGTTACTTTTCATGGCTTGCTCTCTTTTAGCAGTCTCACTCCGTTCGGCTGTTAAACACGAGCGCGCCATGAAAAGTATCACTTTTCCTCCATATAAAATAATATACTATTGT
Source organism: Pissodes strobi (assembly GCA_016904865.1). Classification (NCBI taxonomy): domain Eukaryota; kingdom Metazoa; phylum Arthropoda; class Insecta; order Coleoptera; family Curculionidae; genus Pissodes; species Pissodes strobi. Next base: position 453,342 of record MU181950.1, read on the forward strand.
ATGCCTATCGGGTTACACAAAAATAATTATATTTTAATTAAAATAAAATTTACACGTTACAATTACACTAAGCACAGGCACATGACAAAAACAAAGCTTCCATTTTTTTGATCGCTACGAAATACTATAACATTGTTCAAAATTAAATTCATTAATTAGTAGCGTTTAAAAAACAGTGGAGATTAAAATGCGTACCTTGAATTATTCTGTGGTTCGTTGTTTATCCACATTTGATAGAGTTATTTATTTATACTTGAGCAAAATAAAAACTGAGTTTGGTAAAGTTTTAAAAACCGAGAATTGGGTAACTCATCAACCGACATTTTTTTTATTATATTGAAATATATTTAACTGAATGTCTATATTTTAGTATTATGTTCATAAAGTTATCTTTTTTATGTCGGTTAACTATAAGTAAATGACCCCAACTAAAACTTACGTTATAGGTATAGGTAATTTGACTTAAACCATGAGCGGAAATTGATTTGGCTAATTGCGAAGTAAACAGATGTATAAATAATTGAAATATTGATAAATCCAAACATAAATAAATATCGGCACACGAATGTTGTTATATGTTTAACACCAGTAGAGAAGTAGAAATTTGTTTTATTCGAATAGCCTCTTCAGATATTTTTAAGGCATAAATGTTTCATAATTCATAAACTATGTTTAGCAGTCACGTCCCTTAATTCAATCAAACTGCTGAACAGACAAACTTTTAGATGAAAATTTGAATTTAAAAACATTTAATTTAAATGGCCACTGTTTCTGCAACACCCTGCATTATTATTAATACTTTTGAAATATGCATCTTGAGCAACCAAATTTCTTTTCTTTTCCCTATCTCTTTTAGGATAGGAGCAATCGGCCATCTGTTGCAGTACCTTAATGGACAAGGTAAAAACAATAGCACCTTGAAAGATATTTTCATTGCTATATAAGCAAAAAGCCCTGTTATCAATAATCTTCGTATCAAATGGGGCGGACACTAATGTTCACAAAAAAAATTGTGCGTGAAGTCCAATGGCTATAGCAGTAAAACTTCTTCTTTAACAGCGCTAGATACAGTTCAATTATTAGAATTATTATTAGTATGCCGAGTCGTCTTCCGGTCGATGCCACTGACACATACTTAAATGCTATATAGGCAACGCAACTATTTCCCCTACTGCCGGCCGTCTACCAAGCATGTGCATGTTCCCCCTCCTGTCACCGCTGACGTACTCTTCGAACTCCCCTCAGACGATCGGAATTTTCGTAACGCTCGAAAATTGTCGCCCCCTCAGCCAAGAAGTTCCACTACAATATGCAAAAAAACATGCTGTGAAAGATTTACATTTAAAAAAAAACTCGAAATTGATAGGCTGCTAAAAAAAAGAAATAAATATTTCGTTTTATAAATGTTATTCGTTTAACAACAACAGACTACAACAAATTTGCTATATGAAATTTTACAGCCCTTTAGGCTAAAAAATCGACACCCAAAATCAGACAATGCCAAAAACCGCAATCCAATATCTTGATATTAAACTTTGAATTTTGTCTAGACATTTGCAAGTCAGAGTTTTCCGTCCAGCAGTTTAGATAGAACTGGATAAATAACCATTTCTAATTATTTATAAGGTTGTAATCAAAATCAGGGCGTACTATTATCCGACTCCCAAAAGATTTATATTTGGCATTCGAAGAAGCCATTGAATTATATAAAATATATTTGTAAAATGAAAATGACTTTAAATGTAGATAAGGTATTGATCATCAGTGTTTGGTGATGTGTTCAGTATACAATGATATTCAGCAAAATGTATGTTACCAGTAACATATTTGATTGCCTACGCCGTTGTTTTACTTCAAATATATTGTAAAATGCAAAACTTAGGAATGAAATTACATCACTCAAAGCACGGGATAGAATATTTTTAGTGCTATCAGGAAGGTAATTTATAGTCATTGCAATGGGGTAAATTATTATTTGAATAACATAATTTAAGAAAGCGTAAGTTGCCCTAACAGGAAATTACCATATAAGAAAACACATATTTATTAACTGTAACGTTTGCATAATGTTAACCAATATGTCTTTCAATTTTCAGATGAAGAAGGTTACCTAATACCAAAAGGAATAGAAACTCTTTATAAATTGTGCCCAGCCCCACGGCCAGTGATTCCCGAAGCGGCGAGCTCTCCAGCCCCTACTATTGTTACGCCGTCAAGCGACTGTGGAAGCTCCTTGTATTTAGCAATGGACAGAACAGGTAACTCTACCTACTATCAAAAATGTCTCAGAATAAATGCTATTGTTTATCTTTTTCGCTCTCGCGCTTATCATATACGGGGCAGCATCGGACAGTAGAAAAATAATTTTTTCTATAGGAACTGAATTCGGCAAAAGGAAATGTGTTGATATTTCTTAAATGAAACGAGTAACTGTAAGGTTGCTTATTTTTCCAGTTCTTTTACAGCTATGAATTAAGCTTTTCCCGGTGCTCCATCTGTGAGTTTTCCGGTCACTTAATTAACTACGTAACAACCACACGAATCAGTTGTTTCGTCGACGACATTATACATATAGATACCGTCAATTTCCTTCTTTATTTCATCTAGCACGGTCCAAACAACTTTCCAAGGACGTTTTTTCTTCAAAAGCCAAAAAAATAACTGCCTAATCCGTTACGTGACGCTCCCTGTTCCTGTCAGAAGGAAAGAACTGCAAGAATGTTGCCGAAATTTGGAGAATGTGTGCTACATCGGCCATTTTCATAGCTACTGGTGCAAAAACCACTTTATTCACAATCTGATTGGCCATCCAGTATCGCCTCATTTCGCATGGCATCATCTTAGATTGCACTTAGATTAAAACATAGACTAATGCTAAGTCATTTAAAATTACCTTCCACACAAATGCTCCCCATTCGTTCGTCTCCTAGCGGTTTGATTTCCATAATTACGAGGAGAGTCTGAATAGTTTGCTTCTGCTGTAAGTTGTTTTGTAAATAATTATTTTATTATTTCGTTGATAAAATTTAGCCGCCACTGAATACTAATAGCCCTATTGAGTGGGCAATGCATTATTATTATGTTTTTAAGTTGATAGCATAATAAACCCTATTGTGCCCATCCTAAAACCAGTAATTTTTATTTCAGCGATAGCCTATTCACGGGAAGACGTTCATGCACACATAAAGGAATCAACAAACCAACAGAAGGAACACCATAAAAGAAACCATAGATCGCCATCACCTAGCACCAGAAAGCAAAAATCACAGCCAATCATTGAAGACAAGTTTCAGCGTGAATTAGCGGAAATCATTTTGGATTTCAAGAATAACGTTCATTCTTTGGCGCAGGTAATTTTCTCATCAGAATACTTTACCCTTTTAAGCAACTAGTTCAATTGTGGCATTGTTCATGCAATCTTATGCTATATTATTAAACGACCATCAGTTCTATAACTAAATTAGTTTTATAATGCATTGTGTCCATTGTTCCAGGTTGAACAGCTTGTGGAAGATTGGAAGAATCGAAATGACGTGCAAAAATCTTTCAAAGAGAAACAAGACCAACTAAATGAGATGAGATTACGCTACGAAAAAATGCAACAGGAATACAAAGCAAAAACAAAAAAGCCCTCACCTTTAGAACATCTGAGGAGGCTTTTCTCAAGGCATCCAAAAACCATATCAGTTTCCGAAGAGAAATCTGAAGAAATGACGTCATTAAACGTCATATCAGGGCCTGCATTGGCACTTAATCAAAGTGCTCGCCCCATCAGCAGTCTTAGTACGTCTTCGAGCGGATCTAGTGGAAGAATGAGCACTATTAGTGGATGTAGTGTGGGAGATAGTGGGACGCATTCAGATACTGAAGACAGAAAGGTATGTGTATTTATTGATTTTTACGGTTTTCTCTTTTTATTAGGATTATATTTGTTAAATTCTCTATAGAAAAATTATAGTAAAAAAATGTCCTTTTTAATAAAGCCCTTAGGTCATACAAGGTTATGTCTTAAAAATAAGTTAAAAAATTTTATTTCATACTATACTTCTAATTTCAGATGATGCTGGGAAGCAGCCACATAGATCACGAATTCAAAGATGTTGATTTCAATAAAGCGATCTTAGAACTGAACTATACTCCAGTACCTACACCTAAACCAGTTAAATTTACAAACATGCACCACTTTGAAACAATCGAAGAAAATAAGCCAGTCACTAGACCTGATACATTGCCAATCAACAATGAACAGTTCTACATCCAGTTTCCCCCAAATGGGCAACCTGTACAAGGTAAATAACTCAGTTATTAAGTAATATAAAACGATTTTCTGGCCTATCTTCTAACCCTTTGTGTCCCCGTGGTGCTAAAAATTTTGAAATCACTTGTATTTTTATGTTTTTTGGGTAGTTCGGCAAGAATAAGGTCAAAAAATTTATTTTTGTATTTTTTTTTTCCCCAAGTGGAAACTGAAGGGGAGAGGGACATAGAAGTCCCGTTAGTACCAAGCGTTTCTATAAAAAACTGAATAACAGAATTACATTATGGAAACCTATTAAGTAAGTGCTTATGTAAAGTTTTATTAACAATGTAAAACATTCTGAAATATTATGATATTCTGAAAAGTAGTTTTTCTTTTCATTCACACATAAAAAACAGATATAATATGTTCTATATTGTTGTGGAGGATTCCGTTTGTTCAGTTTTTAGTTTTTCTAATAAATCGACAGAACTGAAGTAGTTATCAAAGAATATCTCTCTGTTTTCTCCCAGTATTTTTATATAAGAGATAGTACCACACGTTCTCCAAGGCCATAAGATTGGTACTTTTTCAATTGTTTCATCTTTACCCTGGTATACCTCAAAGTGTTTGATGTATCCATCTTGATCGGCGATACTCCAAAGCTTATAGCCCCTTTTTATCGACTTATGTCGTTGGTACTACTCGAGACTGGATCATCTCTTGAATAGAATAGCACTTTCTGAGACCTCCCTAGTCTCATTATAAAAAAGGTTAAACTGGTTATTTAGAGCTTTTATAAGCGGCTATATTTTGAACACTTTATCTTTATTATCCTGAGTAATATGAATAAATGATAAAATTGTTTGAAATAGGTTTCTTGACATTGCTGAACCTAATGTGGCAATGCCTAAGTCTGAGGCCCCAGTAGTGTTTATAGCTAGGCAGACTGTGGTACCCCAAGAAATTTATACCAGGAAAAATAAACAATTCGGATTCTTTGATATTAAGAGTTGTATGTCTTTGTGTTGCATAGAGATTACTTTGATACAGAATATCCGTTACTGCAGCTGAACCCAGCATGTTAAGAAAATAATCGGTAATGTCTGGCATTGCAAAATAGGCTCTTCTATGGAGCCTTCAGAAAGATAACATTCGGGAATAACAGTATCTATATCTTTCTTTTTCCGTTTTCTATCGACTAAAAGCTTATTTCATTGTAGTTAAATTGCTTTAATTTTCCTCTATTTCTTCTCCAGGATCTCTGTATTTTGGTACAGTGTAATCCCTTCTTTGTCATCACTTTCCTCTTCATTTCATTGAAAATTATTGTCAATAGGCATGTTTTCCAGTTCAAAAGCCGCTTGTTCTGACGGTGCTAAGAGTTCTTCATCATCTAGAAATCTTTTAGTTCTTCAAAAATTTGCCATGGTAATAAGACCCAATAGGGGTCAAAGTTATTGAAAATTGATATTATTTCCTAATGTAATTAATGTAGTTAAGTCTCTACGGAACTGAGATAAAATGGAATTTTTATGGAAGACTATATTAGGTATGTATTTATCTTGGAAACATTGGATAAGCAATTTGGCATTATAAACTATATAACATAACACTACAAAAATAATAAATAACACAATTGTCCAAAACTTACGTAAAAAGCCGGCATAAATAGACGTGTTCGCAATAACGGTATAACCGCAACGCAAAATGACGCATTTAGTGACATGGAGCTCTAAAGAGATAAAAATCAAATGGGACTTAGATATCCCGTCGGGACACAAAGGGTTAGAATTAGAAGTATTGTAAAGAAGCCGGCTTTTTGGATTCCTTCTAAAAACAAGAACGAAATATGGAAGAAAGATTTCGAGTCTGGTATTAACAAAAATTTATTGTTTAATGTACATTAAGAAATAATATAATAATTATTATGATTTTATGAAAATCTATCACTTCGAGAAAATTTGTAAAATTTCTCAACACAATATTAAAAGTAGGTACCTTTGGTATACGAAACACAATGACAATCCATAATGAACTGCTGTTCACATTTAATGTGAAGCTCCAATAATTAAATAGTTATTTATGCAACAAGTGCCTAAAGTCACCTTTTTATGAATGGAAATATTCTCGCATGAGCCGTAAGGGAATTGCGACAATCTCATGAATAAAAAAATGGTACTTTACACATTAATAGCATACAAAATTCTTTATACTATCGAAAAATATATGCAAATATAAAAATATTATTTAATTACTTTAGGCACGGCCCTAAATGTCAAAAGTGTGGCTAATTTACTGTACGCACTAGTGCGTAAAGTTATTTGTTTCAGGCACTGCATTAAAAAGGTATATTTTACGAATCTTAGAGAATGCGTAAAGTGAGTATTTTCCGCACGGTAGTAGAAAAAATAATTATTTTTTAATGCGGCTTTTAAAATAATATATAAAGTAGCATGCAAGATGCTACTATCGAAAAATATATGCAAATATAAAAATATTATTGAATTACTTTAGGCACGACCCTAAAAGTCAAAAGTATGGCTAATTTACTTTACGCACTAGTGCGTAAAGTTATTTGTTTTACGCACTGCATTAAAAAGGTTTATTTTACGAATCTTAAAGAATGCGTAAAGTGTATATTTTAGGCAGGGTAGTAGAAAAAATAATTATTTTTTAATGCAGCTTTCAAAATATTAGGGCACATTTCATAGCCTGCCTACTAGGCTACCAGGTATTTATAATATTGTGGGTATTTTTTATATACAGGAATAAAGGGTGGTAAACAAATACCTACACATTTTATAAAATTTAATTTGTTCTGAAAATTTACACAACATTTAAGTTATTTTGTGTTTGTTGCATTTAAATGATTTTTAGTCAAATCGTAAAAAGCAAATTCGGAGTTTTTTTTATATTTTCACTTTTGTTCGAAAAAATATTTTTTTTATTTTTAAGAGGGGGGACAGGGGGTCGTGACCCCCCTGTTTAGTGCCTGGCCGCCCCAATGCCCCCCATCTAAGCATTTTTGAAAAAATATATAAACGTTCGTATTTCGGCAAATGAATAAAACTTAATTTTTAAATCGTACGAAATCTATTACGAAAAAACATACGCTACACAAGCACAAGAACAACTTAAAAATAATATTGCCTGAAAAAAAAATATGAAGAGCAATCTTAATTATGACTAATATATTATTACAAAAACTTTACGAAATTTAGTACAAAAAAATAGAGGCTGCTGGCAACACTGGGCTCGCTGGTCCCAGCCCAGTCGTAAATTCCCAATATCCGCAGCGCGCAGTGACCGTAGTTAGTTATCTATCCATCATCCATAACCTAAATGTGACTTCCGATTCGTCTTCGGTCGAGTGTGCATGTGTCGGGTATCGGTCATTTTGTTCCAGCTTCATATACATATATGGTAGTTTGTGGACACATGGGGCTTTCAGGGACTGTGTAGATTCCCCGAATAAGATTCGGACGTCCAGCCGGGAGTTAGAGCCCCGTGCATGTACAAGATTTAAATGTGTGTGAATGTCCAGCCGGTGGTGTTCGAACCTTAAAACAAGCCGTGCATGTACAAGTCGGAGCCCCAGGAGTACATACTCGACATACTGGAAGCTCCAAAAATAGTATCCACCAAGGTGTAACCAATACAGAAGGGTCGCTCTACCTCTTGCTAAGCCTGGATAGGGGTCTTTTTTGGCTGAATTTTCGCAAGAGAAAAGCCAACAGAGAGTTTACTACTACTACTACTACTATAACCTAAATGTCTGGCTAGAAGTTGCTTATAAAAAGGCAGTATTTTATTTGTGCTTATGAGTAAGGTGCTTGCCCAAAAGAATCTAGAATTCATTTGTTTCATTAAAGCGTGTTTTTAACGATTTTAACGACTTTTGGGTAAAAATTGGGCGTGGCATCCCCAAATATTCCGCCTACGGCGTATCGACCTCCGGCTACGCCTACGGCCAAATATTTAGGCAGCCCCTTTAAATTTAGATGTGTCTCAACTGCCCCCCCCCCCCCATACTTCTCTGTCTCTTAAGTAAGCATTACTTTAAGTAGTACCAATATTCCCTTCGCAAACATAACCCTACAGTTTTAAGTAAAAAGTTCAAATCCACATAATACAGGGTGCTTAAAAAATTACAAAATGTTAGTAAAGTATGGTGATGTATAAAAATTAGTTTTGCTTTACTAAAAACCTGTAATTTTTTACCCACTCTATATGTTGTGGATTTGAATTTTTCACTTAAAAGTGTAGGGTTATGCCTGGGATGGAAATATTAGTAAAACACTATTTTAAGCAATGCTTACTTATTTATTCCAACCAAATGAGTCAAAAGTCACCCTTTATTTTTAAAAGGTCATATTTCGGAGATAACTGAAAGTATCAAAAAACCTCAAACTTGTTTTTATATTTTCACTAACAATCATTTAAATGTAAGAAGCAAACAAATGTTTGTTTCGGGACAAATGAAATTGAATAAAATTTGTAGGTATTTGTTTACTACCCAGTACCTACAAATTATGAACAATATTAAAAACACCCAGCAAGTCGATAGGCCATGAAATAAGCCCCCAATATTTTGAAAACCACATTAAAAATCTTTTTTAGTTTTAGAGATGCCTCCATTAATACTAGACAAAAAATTTTCGTATGCGGTTCAAGTGAACAACACCAGTTTAGTTATGACTAGTAGGCACAAAATGATAAATGCTAGCAATGTCAGAAAATTGCGTTTCATATTTTTATCCCAATAAGTGGGTAAATAATTTTCGTACATACTAAAAAATAAATAAATTTCACGAGATTTTTAGATAAAATGTTGGAGGCATTTTTCATAAAAGTTCTTGTTTGTATAACATATTTAACCATTACAAAAATACCTTATAGAATCAGAAAGTTGAAGTTTATTTTTATTTTAGAAAGAAAATGTATTTCAAGTATTTTAAAGAATGAATGGTAAACAAACTATAATAATATTTATGATAGGTCGAAGCTATTTATGCTATAATTAGTAAATTTTTAGGATTGGCCGATATGACTCACTCTAGAGATATGGTGGATTCATCACGAAATGAATACATGAACATTTCAGCAGCCCAGAAAAATCATGAATACATTAACTACAAGCCTGCATCGTGATGTCGATAAACAGTTTTATCAACGTATTTATTCGTATTTTGTTCAACAAGAGAATAGACTTTATAAAAGTTAAAGCTTGATAAAAACAATTGAAAGTCTTTTTTCATAGTAAATTAGGAAGAGACTGTAAGACAAATACCTACAGGCCTCAAAAACCTAAAAATATTAACCACTCTCCTTTCTTTGCACTATACCCATAATGCATAATGATAATTTTTGCGTCAAGTATTTCCAATAAAAACAAATTTTTTTTAAAATTACATAAATAAATAATAAATTAATTGCGTCCTACCGGATTTCATATGACCAAAAATATATATAAATTTGCTTGTTGATTCAAAACATTTCATATTGTTTACCTTTGAGGATTTGTGGTCCCCCCTATCTGCAAGAGTAACCTTTCACGGGATTAACTTTTCCGCAGCAAATATTCTCTTTGGTATATTTTTATCTCGTCGGAGAAATTTAATGGTTCAGTATTTCACTAAATTTAGAGTTGAGCATTCAATCTAATGTTAGCAAAATACCTAATTTCTATAAGCTGTAGTTAGTTTTAGATGGGCTATCAGGGTCCTATAATTTACGCCTATGAAGCGTAGAATAATAATAAAATAAATTTTAGGGATAGTTGAAGGAAATAATAAGAGATTTCACTGAACCATTTTGTTTTAGCATTGTGTTTCAACATTTTTTTATTATTTATTTTTTTTTTAACACCAATAATTATGCATTTTTTCCTTTATTTGTAATTCGGAATTCGAAATTATTCTTCAAATCATATGAGTCGCCACCTAAAAATAAACAAGAAAATTTAATATATCAACTGAAAGAATTTGAGTCAAGTTTTTAAAAGATTCTGGCCATCTATCGAACCCCATTTCTAAGTAAGAGTAATAAAAGATGTAGCTCGAATAAAATGAGAATTGTCAATTTAACTTATATTATTTATGTTTTCATTTACAAACCTGAGACACTAGATTTTCGATTGGATTTATTACGGCTTTAAGCATTATTATTATTTGATCATTTGATTCCAGTTGGAATGACTGGAAAATACTCGTATTATTTATGGTAGTACTAAGTAAACTATTCTCGTTTCTTATTTATTTCTTAATGAAATAGAGCGACTGGTAATACTCGAATAATATCGATATTGTTGCATTGTTTTTTACATTATATTTATCGATGTTTTGTGTTTATGTTTAAAAACATAATATTTATGTTTATTGTACCTTCTGAGTTATTTATTTGTATTTAATGTGTTTAACGCACACTTTTTATATTTTATATGTAATTTTATATTTTGTACATTTTAATAAATAAATTGTGTTATAATTAGGGAATACATAGTGTTTAACTAGAAATTCCTTGCAATCTCTATAGATATATAATTTGGTCTGATTTAAGCATCGAATGTATACACCGAAAAACATCTTTTGTATTCACTTTAAATATTCATGTTTTTGGTAAGAATAGAAAATTTTGGTAAGGTAGTAAAAATGTTACACTATTTTAAAATGATAAAATATATTTTCTGAAACGCTATATTTAATTAAACTTGTTTAAATTAAACAAATTGACTTTCCCTACATCTGCTATAATTTCAATAAATAAACCCTTAAACAACAATTTTTAATTGAATTCAATTATTATTAACAAAGAAAAAACATATATTTTCCTATACACATTTTTTTTCTTTTTCAATAAATATTAGGTCTCTATACGTGTACTTTATGGTGTAACATATGTTCATCACTTTAAAGGAATTGATTACGTACAATAATTTTTAGAAGGAGTATTTATATGGGTGAAAAATCGTTTCTAGGGCAACCTCCGGAGCTTAGCACGAAAAATCATAAATTAATAACTTGAACAAAATATACGGAATAAGAAATTATACGGCAGTATAATGCTAGTCAGAAAAAGTATAGTGGTATCGGATCGCATAAAAATATTTCAGTATTGGCGACGAACATGCCCTTTTTGGATATAGTTTCTGAGATTAAAAATCGCCCCAGACTCGGAAGTTTTGGACCTCCCACCACTAGTAGTGGCGTCATCAAACTCATGGTCTAAAAACTATGCATAGGCATAGACTAACTTACCTAAGGACCATAATTTTATAAAGTTCAATATTAGATATGTTTTATATGCCCTAATAATAATAATTTTAAAATTTTGACAAAATCCATGTCCTTTATCGAGCCAGTCTACGCCCTAGCAAAATAGAATGAAAACAAAGTTTTGGTAATAATGGGAGCCTTACACATCGAAATTATGGTTATAAATCTTCTCCGCACAAAGCGGATGGACTGAGACTCTAATACATGCTAATATTGCCAGTATTGACGTAGCTGAGGCGTGCTTAACGTCCTCTCATGTGAAAGAGCTAGATATGTTCATGAAGTAACTATTGTTGCATTAAACACTCTTCAAGAAGAATGTTCAAAAGCCATTCGAACATGTTTTCAAATCTAGCGATTTAATTTGTATTATATTAATATTCCACGCCACGTTTTATGCCGAGAATGCCCCTTAAAAACTCTCGGCGACACTCTTAGCGCCATCGCTTGTCACAACGTTTATCCATCTGCATCAGTTCAGCTAGACAGCTAGAAACAGAACGGCTTCGAACAATAGAATCCACGTCTTTCGAAACACAAGTCACGGTCAACTACAAGCAGAACGCATCCGGGCAATCACAGTGCTTCCTACAGTGACTACCGGAAACAATCAATCTAGGGTCCCAAAATTTCGATCTATAATTTAGGGTCCCTAAAATTGCGATCTATATTAATCGAATTTTATAAGAACTAGTCAGCAGATTTCGACCAGGTTTATGTTAAAATTCATAATTTTTATTTAGACAACGCTGATGTTAATTTTCGGTATAACTTCTCTATATTTACATTATTTGCCCCTTATGGAAGGGATCTTTCCAGGTGTGGGGAAAAGGACACGCGCCAAGGAAGAAACAACGCGTCCTTGTTAACCATACTTGTTCCCTGACTCTCTCAGAAGTAAGGCGCTATTGTAAGCGTTCCCTGTGGCACTCGGTCATGTAAATAGGTAAACTTACTTGTTCACAGTCACTCTCTCTCTCAAATGCCGAAAAGTAAAACCAAATTATATCAATCAATGTGTCTTGGAGTTCTGTAAATCTGGTACTGACACGGTATAAATAAGTATGAAGCAGCTGATATTCATTTTTAGAAGGCAAACACTTCAGAAGAATAAGTAAGAAAATGCATATAGCGTACATTACTGTACAAACTGCCCCTAATAAGAAAAATAGATGACTTTGGCGTCTACTAGCAGTACATAAGACATGATTTCCATTAAGGATATAATCTTATTACAACAGGCTCTAGTTATCTTGTTGTACTACTATCACTATCTGATTATTCAAGACCTCGTCCAAGTGATAGTACCATTAGCTTGGCCAGTGGCGGATTTGCAGTCTCGGCCGCCCTAGGCCCCAAGTAATCAGCCGCCCCTTACTTTACTGGCCTAGGTACGTAATATAGGTACTATTTTTGACACGATTGGGGCCGCCCCTAAATCTGGCCGCCCTTCGGGCCTTAGGGTAAATCCGCCACTGAGCTTGGCTTCGATATCACTCTATATGTCTATGTCAGTAACCCAATATCCTCAGGCACACCCAAAGCAAAATATTTGGCAACCTTTTGATTTTGCACCCAAATCTCTGATTCGCAGTTGTTGCACGCATCACAGCCTTCTATCCATATAATAGGATATTCCTGTCACTATGTGAACATGTTACTTACTGCTAATGGCTCATTTGTATAACGATAATACGAGTTCTTTAAGCAGTTTAGCATTTTAAAACTATATTTTTAATAATGTATTCATTGTATTACTATGTAACTTAACACACATAAAAAACAAATGGCTTCGACAGCTATTGTTTGCATGCAAATTAAATAAAGATGACAATGACACGAGGATAGATTTACGAAACATAATCTTTCTTTACTTTTTTCGAATACAGACGAGTGGTCTTGACAAGTTTCCTAGAGTCATTGCGGTTCCCACAAGGACGAGCCCGATTACGAATAATTTGGACACGTCTGCTCTATGCAGCGAATTGCAGCCACAGAATAATAAAACAATCCGAATACGAACAGAAAGAGAGGTCCGATACCGGCCGCTATGACCTCGACCGCCTGTGCTTTGCGAAAAACATGGATTTGTGCCAATACGTTTTTCCAATTTCTTCCAAAGCATCGCTCCCTCTCTTTCTGTCGATATTGTGATTGTTTCTTGTGATGCAGCCTTTACTTAAAGCATTTGTTTGTACTTCTTGAAATGCCTTAGGCAAACTAAAAATTCACAGTCCTTCACAAAGATGTAACTGGGGGGGACATTGAAAATGCCGAAGCAGAATGCAACGCTTATTACATTTGAGATCTGAGAAAACTCATAATTGTGTGGAAATATATAGTTGATAGAAGTTTGGGTGAGATCAGGTTAGATTACGTATAAGTTTAGTTTACCAAAATATACCAAATAAATGTATATTACTTCAAGTCTCGTTCTTTTTTACAATTTAAAACGTTATAAGTGTGGTTGTAAAAAGCAAAAGACCATTTGCATTCGATTCGTCTGACATTCACACACCCTTAAGACAATCTAATGTAAAAAATGACTTTTAGCAGATTACGCAAGTTTAGTTTATCAAAATATACCACATAAATCCATAATACCACAAGTGTTTTCGTTTTTACTATTTATAACATTAGTGGTGGATGTAAAAACTGCATTCGATTCGTCTCTCAATCCATGTTCTAACACGGATAGTTTCACTTAGTATCAACTTATTTTAGTCATTTGAGTCGGTTCCAATACGTTATAATCAATTTTAATAGATTTGGTTAAGTTTGGTTAGTCGTCTAATCAATTTTCGGTTAGTTCCTCTTAGTCGCAAATCTTTTAAATTATTTCAGCAGGTTCCGGTACGTTATAATCAATTTTAATAGATTTGGTTACTTTTGGTTAGTTGTCCAATCACGTTTCTGATAGTTTCCCTTAGTCTTAACATTTTAGTGATTTGAACCGGTTCCGATACGTTTTAATTAATTTTAATGGATTTGGTTAGTTTGGGTTAGTCGCTCAATCAACTTTCGGTTAGTTTCACTTAGCCTCAAATTATTTTATTTTCATTCATTTGAGTCGGTTCCGATCCGCTATTATCAATTTTAATAGATTTGGTTAGTTTTGGTTAGTCGTCGAATCAACTTTCGGTTAATTTCACTTAGTATCAGCTTATTTTAGTCATTTGAATCGGTTACGATACGTTATAATCAATTTTAATAGATTATGTTATTTTTGGTTAGTCGTCGAACCAACTTTCGGTTAGTTTTCCTTTGTCTTAAATTATTTTAGTCATTTGAACCGGTTCCGATAGGTTATAATCAATTTTAATGGATTTAGTAAATTTTAGTTAGGCGTTCAATTAACATTCGGTTAGTTTCACTTAGTCTCAAATTATTTTAGTCATTTGAGTCAGTTCCGATACGTTATAAAATTTTTTATTAGATTTGGTTAGTTTTGGTTAGTCGTCTAATCAGCTTTCGGTTCATTCCACTTAGTATCAAATTTTAGTCATTTGGGCCGGTTACGATTCCTTAAAATCAATTTTCATGAATTAGGTTATTTTTGTTTAGTTGTCGAATCAACTTTCGTTTAGTTTCACTTAGTCTCAACTTATTTTAGTTATTTGAGTCGATTCGAATACTTTAAAATCAAATTTAAAAAATTTGGTTAATTTTGGTTAGTCGTCTAATCAACTTTCGGTGAGTTCCACTTAGTCTGAACTTATTTTATTTATTTGAGACGGATCCGATACGTTATAATCAATTTTCATACATTTGATTAGTTCTGGTTAGTCGTCCAATCAACTTTCGGTTAGTTTGCCATAGTCTTAACTTATTTTAGTTATTTAAACCGATTCCGAAACGTTATAATCAATTTTATCGGATTTGATTAGTTTTTGTTAGTCGTCAGGTTCCGGTTAGGTTCACTTAGTCTCAAATTATTTAGCTTATTTGAGCCGGTTCCGATATGTTGTAACCAATTTCAACCGTCCAATCAACTTTCGGTTAGCTTCACTTAGTCTCAACTTATTTTACTTATTTACACCGGTTGCTTAATATACACTCAATATGCACTATAATAAATTTATAATTTTTTTTTAAATCTACATTTGGTTAGTCTCAACTTTTTTAAGTCATCCGGCGCGTTATAACTAATTTTAATAGATTTGGCTATTTTTGGTTAGTCGTCCATACAAGTTTCGGTTAGCTTCACTCAATCTCAACTTACATTAGTCATTTGAACTTTCGGTTAGTTTCACTTAGTCTCAACTTATTTTAGTTATTTGAGTCGGTTCCGTTACGTTATAATCAATTTTAATAGATTTGGTTAGTTCAGTTTATTCGTCTAATCAACTTTCGGTAGTTTCTCTTAGTCTCAACTTATTTTACTTATTTGAGCTGATTCTGATACGTTATAATTAATTTTAAAAGATTTGGTTAGTTTTGGTTATTTGTCTAATCAACTTCCGGTTAGTTTCACTTAGTCTCAAGTTATTTTACTTACTTGAGCCGGTTCCGATACGTTCTAAGCAATTTTAATAGATATGGTTAGTTTTGGTTAGTCGTCCAATCAACTTTCGGTTATTTTTACTTAGTGCTTATTTGAGCGGGTTCCGATACGTTATAATCAGTTATGCATAAACCGTGTCGTGACGTGCACTCAAATTTTCCGTGTCGTGATGCGACCTTGGAAACTCACTGTCAAGAAGCCAAAGTATTCATCTAAACCGGCTCCGATACGTTATAGTCAAATATAATATTTCTGGTTAGTTTTCGTTAGTCGCCAAAATTCGGTTCATTTTGGTTATTTTTAACTTACTTTAATTTGTGTAACCTATTTTTATTCATTTTAGCCCATTTTGGTGCTTTTGGTTACTTTTGATTAGTTTTGGTTAGTCATTCAATCAACTTTCCGATATGTCATAACCAATTTTAACGTTTTTGGTTAATTTTGGTTAGTCGCCAAAATTCGGTTAATTTGTGTTATTTTTAACTTACTATAATATTTTTAATCTGTTTCGATACGTTTTAGCCATATTTGGTGCTTTTGGTTAGTTTAGGTCAGATTGGGTTAATTAGTCGTTGAATCAATATTCAGTTAATTTCAGTTAGTTTTAATTTTAGTCATTTCAATCGGCGCCGATTCGTTATAATCGAATTTAATGTTTTTGGGTAGTTTTGGTTAGTCGCCAAAATTCGGTTCGTTAGTTTTAACTTACTTTTATATTTTTAATCTGTTCCGATACGTTTTAGCCTTTTTTGGAGCTTTTGGTTACTTTCGGTTAGTCGTTGAATCAACTTTCGGTTAGTTTCAGTTAGTTCCAATTTATCTTAGTAATTTGAACCGGATCCGATAGGTTATATTTAAATTTGTATGGTTAGTTTTGGTTATTCGCCAAATTTAGGTTACTTTGTGTTAGTTTTAACTTACTTTTATTTTTTTAATTTGTTCCGATTCATTTTAACCCTTTTTGTGCTTTTGGTTATTTTTAGTTAGTTTGGGTTAGTTGTTCAATCAACTTTCCGTTAGTTTCAGTTCATTTATTTTTGTCATTTGAACCGATTGCGTCCTCAGAAAACACTAACACTATCTTTCACGTATATTACGTGATGTGCCAAATGTAGCATGCACTTTTTCGTGATTTGATACCCCATAATAGGAAAACAAAAACATTTTCAATTTTAAAATTAACTAGGTATAGTAGTGACTGGGTCAAATTAATATTCCGAGAATATTTGAGAAGTAGGTACCTACATCGATGATTAAAAATATTATACTAATTCGACAATGAGCCAACATATCTTCTGTGAAATTGCTATATGTTAAATGCATCAACGAGTTTTAATGATAATTTATGCTAAATAAATTAATCTGGTGAGACGTCAATAGGTACGTGCAAAATCTTATGATTATGAAATATGATAAAAACAAAAAACATCACAAGGTTTGCAATAACATAATACATATATCTAATTAGCCAGACGAGTTATTCCTTCGAGATTGTACTACCACAGTATTAGACAATTTCCGCATTAAGCCTTTCAACCATAACGTCAAATATTCCAGAGCATACCTACGTGATCGTACATCAAAAACATTATAGATCAAGCAGAATTAAAGTTTTTTCCAAACCGATTGTAACCTAATTAAAACTAGATTGGTAATTCTCACCACGATTTTTGAAGCTGCTAAATTTAATATGCTGTTTGGAACTTGATTGGGACGAGCCAACAGAAATTTCTTGAATAATTTTTTAGTATTGCCAGAATAAAGGTAATTTAGAGAAAGCGCATACGTATCTATATCAATACTATATTACGTCGTAAAAGTTTTATTGCAATTTACCTCTATCATTATAATCAATCGATCATTAGAAAATGGGGACAATTTATGCCCTACTATACCCTATACCCCTAATTAAAAAGACAACGTATTAATAGATGATTGTATACCTAGATCATTGTTTACCACGAGATCTACATATTTTATCTTAACTGAATAAAAACGACGATGCAGGACGAGAATCCGATACTTTTGCACGGACTTACTCAGCTGGTCGTCGAACCTACCAGCGTCAAAAATACTTTGCTAGTCTCCTGGATCTATTCTTAACAACTAATCGTCACCTCTATACCGTAGCTGTCCAACCCTAACTCAAACCACAATCTTATCTCCCCAACCTGTGAACTTGCTATCAAAACACAGGGGTCGCATTTAACCGGAAAAGTTTGGCACTACAAATCTGCAAAGTGTTCTCGAGTTTTATCTTTCTTTTCCCCGGAAAGACGTCTGCTTTTGGAATCAAAACACTTCTGATTCTGCTGATGAGATAACTCAAATTATCCTAGCTGATATGGAAGCTTTCATACTCTCTTCTACGAAACCTATCTCAAACGGTAAACCATAGTTTGTGAAAAACTACTCAAGAGCGGTCAATGCTAAGAATGCTGCCTACCACAAATGGCGCCGATATCCGACAGCCGAAAATCGAAAATATTCATCACGACTAAAAACCAGTGACCAGTGTAAGCCGACCATTAACAAGAGCAAGGAGGGATATAACCAGTAGATCAAGAAAAAGCTTCTCAACTATCCTAACGGATCAAGACCCTTTTCACAAGGAATTTATTAAAACAATCAACAAACCAATAAGATATTCACTGTTTTGCCAGCTCAGACCATTCTGGATTAAGCAACCAGACGTAAATAAGAGAAAAAGAGACACCTGTTTATACGTAATTTGTGAAAATTCGGAACTTTTGGTGAATAAGTTACAGTGAATCAACATGATCAATGAAAATTCGGTATGCTCACTTTGTGAATCACTTTGTGGTAATGATACCCTGAATGAAAACTGCATGGAATGAAAATGTGCAGAGTGTAAGAACAAATCTGTAAATTGTAACAACTTTAATGGGGAAGACCTTATAAGTTACCACAAATAATGGTGCACAGAATCTGAGATAGTATCTGTTTCTAGAAAAAAAAAAGTATGTGAGAAAACGTTTAAAAATAAAATACAGACATCAAAACAACAACTTGCTAATGAGGAAAAGAAGCAGTTTCTCAACTATAATGCAACTTATTGCCAATAGAAATTATCAGCAAAAACAATTAGATCTTATTAAACAAAAATAATGACATTATTTTACACATGGATTATTCCAAAAAATATGTATAAAAATACGGAAAGAAAGTGCAATCTTTATACTTAGGATGGTCGAAAAATCAAATAGTTTTGTACGCAGTGGTGACCTATTTTAAAACAGGCAATCAAGTTATAAGAAAGCCTTTTTGTACTTTTTCAAATTCTTCGAGAAAAGATCTAATAGCTATTGTTGCTAATTTCAATCTTGTTTTACAGGATGTTCTGTCATATTGTTGCCTTACAACAATTCATTTTATAAGTGATGGGCCCTCGACCAAATATCGCAATTTCAAGATGTTCAACTTGTTTGTTCATGAGCTGGAACTATAGCGAATGAGGACACGGAAAAAGTGATCCGGATGGTAATGGGGGATGCATTAAATTGATTGCTGTAAACGGACAAGACAGTGTTGTCGATTTAGTTGGTGTAATAAAAAAGAGCATTAAAAAATTTACTGTAACTTCTGTGGCGAAATGATAGATTAAAGCAGCCGATTAGCAAACGAAGGAGAAAAATATAATACTGCTGACGTTACCGCCGCACATACCGCAATTATCACTATTTAGCGTGCCAAAAATAAGAAAATTTGATACTTGTAAGGCAGGTCTCCCACCGGGTCAACCGGTTGCATGAAACCGATCGTACGAAACTTGCGATTTTTCCCGCGTACGACTTTTGTATTTAAATACACAGACTGTCTCCCATTGCCGCGACTGCGATCAGGATCGCATGCAACCACGCAACTGAAATTGCATACGATCAGTTCTGCTGGTCGCGGCTTGGTTTTCAGTCGTCTAGTGTGAGCGACAGAGCCTTTTGTTTACATAAAAATGAACAGTTTAAAAATATTCAGTTCGTACAAGAGGTGGAAAAGTAGCCCTGTTTGAATAACTATAAATTAGATAGTTATTCGGAAAGAGATAATACGCTGCTTGGGAGAAAGTGTCATGCGGTAGAACGCATGGAACTTTTGAGGATCACCTTGTAACTCTTTTGCTGCTACAAAACCTCTTCGATCATAATTATTGACAATGTATGGGTGCACCCAAAATTTCCTTCGTTTTCGGCGTCTTAAATACTGCCACACGACGGCGACATTGCTATCACAACTGAATA
The DNA here is from genome assembly GCA_016904865.1 of Pissodes strobi. Lineage (NCBI taxonomy): Eukaryota > Metazoa > Arthropoda > Insecta > Coleoptera > Curculionidae > Pissodes > Pissodes strobi. The sequence goes on from MU181950.1 coordinate 473,616, forward strand.
AACATCGACTCGGTGTGCGAATGTCTAAGCGATTAGTTTCATGAAACCAGTTGCGCACAATCGGTTTCATGCAACCGGTCGACCTGGTGGGAGAGCTGCCTAAAACATATTTTGTCCACGTACAATTATCCTATATACGGTGGCGCACTTATCTGCTTACATGCCTTCAAAAACCGCGAATAAATCAAGGAGCAATATGCGCGGAAATAGAACGCTTTAATTTTGAAGTTTTGATACCACTCGCAGTAACATGCAAACACTTGTTTCTAAAATTCGTGCGGTTGTTTATTCTTGATATACATGAAAATTTTTGAGATGGATTGTGAAGCGTCATGTTAGTAGTTGTTATTTATGTAATTGCGAAGTATTTTTCTTACTCTTATCTACTTGTAACGAACGGATCGTGAAATAAATTTTATTCATAATTTTTTGGAAATGACTAGTTTGTGTGAGTGCTACAAAAAAAGTTCCACCTAGTACCACCCTCGTTCCTTCTTTTACAGTTAGATTAGACCTTTATCTTTACGAGCATAAAAAGATTTGTGTCTCCAACTGTCTCCTCCGTCTGCTACAGGGGGTTTTCTTTACAGGTGCCACAAGAACATTGATCCGCTTTCCTCCGGTAGTAAAAAAATATAAGTTAGGTTAATATCTTGAAAACACGTCAGTATTTTGTTTCATTTTTAAAACAAAAAGAAACATGCTAGATAACTATGTAAGTAGAGAGCTATAGACGGACTCGATTCTCCCCCCTCCACTTTTTTGCCCCCTCACCCCCCGCCGGTGACCTTGAGATAGACCCCGCCCACTTGGCCTTGGGTGTATTCGACCTTGAATGACATTGACCTAATTTGACCTTGAATGCCCTTGATATTTCAGCTTGAATGTCCTTGAGTTTTTGTTGAAGGTCGCGCATATGACCTTGAGATTGCTCCAAGCGTGTATGACCTTGAACGTCGTTTGTGGTGTCACCTTGAATGACATTGAGATAATTTGAATGCCCTTGAGTTTTTTGTTGACGGTTGTGCATATGGCCTGGGGCTTTATCCAGGTGTACATGACCTTGAACGCACTTGGGCCTGTTTGCAGAGGGTTGTTTTTCATGATGTTTGAAAGCCAGTTAAGGACATGCAACTTGACTTTGTGCGCCCTTGAGATAATTTCAAGCGACATCGACCTCGGATGCTCTTGCAGATAGCTGATCACACATTTGATTGTTGGCATTGGAACTTTTAGTGTAACGTCACATCATGGTATGTTTTACCTTGAATGACATTGAGAAAATTTGAATGCCATTGAGTTTTTTTTTGCTGATGGTTGTGCATATGACTTTGGAGTTGCTCCAAGCGTGTATGACCTTGAACGGCCTTTTTGAATTTGTGTGCCCATGAGATAATTTCAAGCGACACCGTGTCCTTGCGGATATTTGAATATCGGACCCATGATCTTGAACGCTCTTGAGACTGAATATTGGTTACATAATTCGGTATGACGTAACATAACCTTGAGATATATGTTCTAGGGGCTATATAAGATGCCATAATGTTGAAAACAGTTATTACCTTTCTGACTAGTAAAGCACTGTGTTCAGTATTCTGATAGTCGCATATTGTATTTTCTGTGAGGTGCATTTATAAAAGGTACTTCTACTTATCTCAAACAATAATGTCTCTCCCACAAGAAACAATTACCAAAATTAATGAGAGTTTTAACAAATCAGCGGAACAAATAGAACGTAAACCTTTTTCCTCTCTAGATATTGGAAAGCGATATATTATAAAGAAACTACAATTAACAAATGGTCGTCTTGGAAAAAATGTTATTGCAACATTATCTGATAAAGAAAATTGTTGTGTTTTTAGTTCTTATTTACCGAAAAGAGGTGTTGAAATTGTTACCGAAGAAGTTGTTGAAATTATCAATAAGTCTAACGAAAAACATAAATTAACCTATTTAGGACAAAGTGAACCCACATACTCCGGTGCCAAAACACGTTCTCTTGTAAGGTTTGATAATCTGGAATAATTACATTATCTTGGAACTCTAATAGTTTTAAAATTTTGATTATATTTAATTATATTGAATTATCAAAATGCTGGCACGATGTTTTCTTTTGCACAGAAGGCAATATGGTCAATTTTGTAAACAATGAGAACCAAGTTTCATACATTAGAAGTTTAGCAGCACTGGCAAGAAATATGTGTCAAGATATCGAATATTTGAGAGTGTGTTGACGATGTGGACGATGAAAAACATGCTAAATACCTGAAGGATGCATTAATTTTTTGTATTGGCGCACACGTGTGTGAGAAGTTTGTTTATGGTTGCATTGGTCTGGACACAGTTTGCAGTCAAAGACTAGAGGAGGATTTGAAGCTATTGGTAACTGAAAGCCCACGAATTCCCATGGACCTTATCGATAAACATTGCTTTTATGAAGATGTAGAAGTTACATCAGTTTGATGGCACCCAAGCTTACAAGACACCTCGAGACAAAGAAGACAAGAAAACACATTATTTACCACATTCTTGTAACTTTGTAAGACAAAACAAAACATTGTTTTCAACATTCTCATAACATTGTAAGACAATTGTATATTTGCAACATTCTTGTAATTTTGTAATATATTGAAAATTGAATTGTTGTTATTTTTATCTAATATAAGTACATCCGCTCTAGAAAAAATATCTTAGTATGTATAAAATGGCACCTGTTAACAACACAATTGACATATTTGATCGTCAGCGAACAAGGATGTTTCTATGAAGCTGAGCTGTAAAAGACGAAAAGCCCAGGTTTAATTGAAAGAGTTCTCCGCTAACGTAAAAATGACACTAAAGAACAATTA
>MU181950.1:477734-527108 GCA_016904865.1 Pissodes strobi
TAATTGTTCTTTAGTGTCATTTTTACGTTAGCGGAGAACTCTTTCAATTAAACCTGGGCTTTTCGTCTTTTACAGCTCAGCCTCACAGAAACATCTTTGTTCGCTGACGATCAAATATGTCAATTGTGTTGTTAACAGGTGCCATTTTATACATACTAAGATATTTTTTCTAGAGCGGATGTACTTATATTAGATAAAAATAACAACAATTCAATTTTCAATATATTACAAAATTACAAGAATGTTGCAAATATACAATTGTCTTACAATGTTATGAGAATGTTGAAAACAATGTTTTGTTTTGTCTTACAAAGTTACAAGAATGTGGTAAATAATGTGTTTTCTTGTCTTCTTTGTCTCGAGGTGTCTTGTAAGCTTGGGTGCCATTAAACTGATGTAACTTCTACATCTTCATAAAAGCAATGTTTATCGATAAGGTCCATGGGAATTCGTGGGCTTTCAGTTACCAATAGCTTCAAATCCTCCTCTAGTCTTTGACTGCAAACTGTGTCCAGATCAATGCAACCATAAACAAACTTCTCACACACGTGTGCGCCAATACAAAAAATTAATGCATCCTTCAGGTATTTAGCATGTTTTTCATCGTCCACATCGTCAACACACTCTCAAATATTCGATATCTTGACACATATTTCTTGCCAGTGCTGCTAAACTTCTAATGTATGAAACTTGGTTCTCATTGTTTACAAAATTGACCATATTGCCTTCTGTGCAAAAGAAAACATCGTGCCAGCATTTTGATAATTCAATATAATTAAATATAATCAAAATTTTAAAACTATTAGAGTTCCAAGATAATGTAATTATTCCAGATTATCAAACCTTACAAGAGAACGTGTTTTGGCACCGGAGTATGTGGGTTCACTTTGTCCTAAATAGGTTAATTTATGTTTTTCGTTAGACTTATTGATAATTTCAACAACTTCTTCGGTAACAATTTCAACACCTCTTTTCGGTAAATAAGAACTAAAAACACAACAATTTTCTTTATCAGATAATGTTGCAATAACATTTTTTCCAAGACGACCATTTGTTAATTGTAGTTTCTTTATAATATATCGCTTTCCAATATCTAGAGAGGAAAAAGGTTTCGCTGATTTGTTAAAACTCTCATTAATTTTGGTAATTGTTTCTTGTGGGAGAGACATTATTGTTTGAGATAAGTAGAAGTACCTTTTATAAATGCACCTCACAGAAAATACAATATGCGACTATCAGAATACTGAACACAGTGCTTTACTAGTCAGAAAGGTAATAACTGTTTTCAACATTATGGCATCTTATATAGCCCCTAGAACATATATCTCAAGGTTATGTTACGTCATACCGAATTATGTAACCAATATTCAGTCTCAAGAGCGTTCAAGATCATGGGTCCGATATTCAAATATCCGCAAGGACACGGTGTCGCTTGAAATTATCTCATGGGCACACAAATTCAAAAAGGCCGTTCAAGGTCATACACGCTTGGAGCAACTCCAAAGTCATATGCACAACCATCAGCAAAAAAAAACTCAATGGCATTCAAATTATCTCAATGTCATTCAAGGTAAAACATACCACAAAACAATCATTAGAGCCAAGATCAAATTATCTCAATGTCATACTTTAACTGTTCTCTGCATTAGTAAAACTTTTATATCCGCCACACTATATTTCTGAAGGTGATGTGACGTTACACTAAAAGTTCCAATGCCAACAATCAAATGTGTGATCAGCTATCTGCAAGAGCATCCGAGGTCGATGTCGCTTGAAATTATCTCAAGGGCGCACAAAGTCAAGTTGCATGTCCTTAACTGGCTTTCAAACATCATGAAAAACAACCCTCTGCAAACAGGCCCAAGTGCGTTCAAGGTCATGTACACCTGGATAAAGCCCCAGGCCATATGCACAACCGTCAACAAAAAACTCAAGGGCATTCAAATTATCTCAATGTCATTCAAGGTGACACCACAAACGACGTTCAAGGTCATACACGCTTGGAGCAATCTCAAGGTCATATGCGCGACCTTCAACAAAAACTCAAGGACATTCAAGCTGAAATATCAAGGGCATTCAAGGTCAAATTAGGTCAATGTCATTCAAGGTCGAATACACCCAAGGCCAAGTGGGCGGGGTCTATCTCAAGGTCACCGGCGGGGGGTGAGGGGGCAAAAAAGTGGAGGGGGGAGAATCGAGTCCGTCTATAGCTCTCTACTTATGTAAAATGATTTTTGATTCATTTTGACATATTTAAAAACAAAAAAGTTACAGCTCATCCAAATGATATCAAAGCTAAAAAAACCGCTACCTATTTCTATGTAAAATGTTAATAAAAAAAAACACTCTGTATACTTATTTTTTATTCTATTGCTTATAATGATATTTTAGTTAAATTCAAGCATAAAAAAAAACTTTGATATATACAACTATTTTTGGCACGCTAAACTGGCATATTTGCCGTATGTGCGCCACATACCAACCACAAGCTTCAGTCGTTAGACAAATTTGTTTACTTTTCCCTGAAGGAATTTTATAATCAAGGCTGCGAGACGTGGTTGCTGAACAATCCAGGAAAAGGAATCAGTATTTATAATATAGCCGATATTTTAGTACAATCGTACCCACTAGCTTTCGCGCCTCGAAACTGTGTATCAGGTTTTCGGTCCACTGGGATATACCCATTTAATAATAATATTTTCAATGACGAAGATTTTATGCCAGCGACAGTAAGAGATTCGCAGGAAATTATAATTAATACAGTGGAAAATCAGCCTTAGGAACAAGATTTATCTGAAATAATGCCATCCACATCTTCATCTTCAAGAAGCACGACTCCCGAGAAGCAATTTATTTCTCCCGTTGTATTAAAACCGTATCCGTCTGCAACTCCAAGAAAGACGCCAAAGAAAATCTGAAGTATTAACCAGCACACCTGTTTTCAAGAGGCTTGAAGAAGAAGAAAAATTGAAGGAAGCACGAAAGGCAAGTCTACAAAAACAGTCCACTATAAAAAGGAAAATGGCTGATTGTTTGGACGATGCAGCAGTCATGAGTGATATAGCAGATATTTTGCTCTAGACGATTTTGTTCTTGTTAAGTTTGGTAACAAAAAAAAACTTAAAATATTATGTTGGAGGCATTGCAGAGATTTTGGAAGACACTCATGGATTCAATGTAATATTTCTAAGAAGTGATAGTAGCAATTTTAAGTATCCCGATGTTCCTGATACAGCTAATGTTTCAATTGAAGATATTGTGCTTCACTTATCTATGCCATTTAAATAAGGCACCCAACTACTAGAACAGCGAATTTATTTTCATTTTCTATAAATTTGTCTATGTATAACATTTTATGTTAACAAGCTCTTTTTAAAAGACTTGATTTTGTTGTTTGAGTTCTCTGTTGGATATGTATGATTTTTTTCTAATGAAAACTACGGTTTTTCTAAATAAACCATCCTGATCAATTATTTTTTCTTCAAACGTCAGTAAATCCGTTATTACTCGACTGTGTAGGCGGCCGTGAAGTTTTGTTTTTCCTCCGCCGGAGCTTTACTTTTCACTTTTCCGCCGGCGGAGGTAAAAGTGTTACCATAGCAACATAGATACAATACAAACAGACAACAAAATAAGCGTCAACAACTCAAGATTTATTAAACTACAATTTGTATTTATCACTCAGTTTGTGACTGCATTTCTAAAAATCACTAATTTAGGAACAAATTGGTTATTATTTAATCGAACTTACTCAATAACTGCTTATCAATACGGAATTAAAACGCAATCGGAGAATCTTAAAAAAATAATTATTGTTGACAGTGTCCACTGACAGCTTTATGTTACATATTCACCGACACCGGTCTAAGCAAGGCCACCTACGACCGTGGTCTAAGCCGCCTTGCGAACCCATTTATCTTTAATAATAATTAGATATTATTACTATTAAAAAGAGATGTTTTTGCATTAATTTGTCGACATTTGAAGAAAAAACAGCATATTTTATTTGGAGGAAAAGTTACTTTTCATGGCTTGCTCTCTATTACCAGCCTCACTCCGTTCGGCTGTTAAACACGAGCGCGCCATGAAAAGTATCACTTTTCCTCCATATAAAATAATATACTATTCTTTTTATTTTATACTTATTCCTGAGTAGAATGAAGTCCAATATATCATGTCCACTGAGCCATCCTACAGTGGCCATTGTACCACCGTTGTCGGTACAGTGGCCGTTTTGCATTATAGTTTTGCAAAATGAATAATATCAGTAGTTTTTCTTTTTTCCAGTACCATAATATAGTATTGATATGAATTTAATGTCTAATCCTATCAGATTTAGTAAAAAGTTAAAACTCTGGTTTACTTAATTTATTTTGTCAAAAGGTGACCACTGTTCCAGACTCTCCCCTACCCACGTTTTTTATTGACGACATTTTTAATTATACGTTTCATCATTTTACATTTTAGGTTGTTTATAACTTGTATCTATCAATAGGTTTGTTCTAGCAGCGAACCCAAACCGTACGGAGTTTGCGCATAGCCATATAAGCGACGCTTATATCGTTATGCGCAAACTCCGGACGGTTTGAAACCGTTTGAAATCGCTGCTAGAACAGACCTTATATTTGTTTGAAAGATAATAGCGGGATTATATTTTCGGTTGCATTGTTTTATTTAAATGTTTTAACGTTACTTCTAAGTTATTAACACTATATAAAATAATCGTAGTATTAATATGGTAATATGCTGTATTATATTGTGTTGTAATGTAAACAATACCTATAGGAATCGTCAAAATTGGATTGTCTAGAGTTGTCATAAAAACTTTTTTATTACGCATGCATGATAATCAACGATTATCGCACGCTCCAGCGTGCTTAAAATGATGTTTATGATGCGCCGACTTACTTAAAGGTTGCTATAGAAACATTTGATCATGTCAAATGTGACAGATTAATATATTCGTCAATATATCCCTTAAGTTGAATAGCGTATGATATACGTGTGTAAGAGGCCTTTAAAGCCCTTGCGACTAAAAAAACACTCCGCTGCGCGTCGTGTTTTAAAATATGTCGCGCGTGCTTTAAAGGCCCTCTTATACACTTATATCATAATATACTATTCTTGGTCGCCTGTACATTTTGTTTACTAAAATGTATTTGATTATTCAATTTGTAGCGGGGACTTATCTCTATCTTTTTGTTTAACATATATATGATTTTGTAAATCCGGTTCTTTTTCACTGTAATTAAACCCGTTTTTCTAAAACTTCATTTTGTTGAGAAATTTATAAGTCAAGTTTAGTTTTGTTGAATATTTTACATGATTTTACATAATCTTGTACATCTTTTTCTAAATTATACCGCTAATGTCGTTTTTGTTTTATCTAACGTTTATGTTATTTATTAATTCACTTTTTGTTTGTGAATATAGAAAGATCGATACATCATCGAGCGTTAATGGTGAATATATCTTGAGATGTGTCCATCAACTGCAACGTGCAAAGATCGGTTCTTAAGGAAACTTGCAAGCCAGCTGCAGAGAGACACTGGCAGTTCCAAGGACGGCAGTTTATTCAGCAATCCGTCATGCCAAACTCAATCCAATGCAATTGCTCGGGATTTTCCGTAGTTCTCAATTGCCTTACTCCATACATAACAGATAACTGACATATGCCAATATATCTCATGTCGATCTCTTTGTGTGGAAGCCGTATTGGTTACCGCTAATTAATTTGTTGGTCTCGAGGTACTTGAGGAGTTGCTGATTGACGATTGACTGTATGTTCCATGACTTTGGAGATTATTGGAAGCAATGCAATTAGGCAATAGTTTCAGGGCGTAGTTTTCTTGCCTTTTTTGATCAGGTTGCACTCGAGCGACTTTCCAGCAAGATTGGATTGTAAATTCCTTTTTCGGTAAGACAGAGAAAAAAAGTCTAGAAAATATATGTTAGTCGTTGGCGCAGTTCTTTAACAGGATGGCAGGTATTCCGTCCGGTTCTGATGCCGTCTGCGTATCTAGTTGTTCGAGGATTTTACGAATATCACGGTGATGAAAATTAACTTCTGTCATGGTAGCGTTGACGTTCGATATGGTGGGCAGAGCCTTACCTTGGGGTACGTTTAAGGAAGAAGGCAAAAAAAAACATTTTGGCGAGCATGTTTGCTTTTTCCTTGGCTGTAGTCGCCGTGATGCCGCGCTCGTCTGTCAGATGTGGGAGAGGCGTTTTTGTAAAGTTAATATTTTGTTTCTTTGCTACCGACCAGAAATTCCTGGAGCCACTGGGGCATTGCAAAACTTTACTCCTGATCCTTTGATTGTATTTATCCATAGTTTATCAATCACACCTTTGTGCAAAATAATTGCGATTTTCAGCTGTCTGATTTTGCTGCCAGTACTTGTAGGCTTTCTGCTTCCTACAGCTCTTTCGCATCTTCTGTCGAACCAGAGGTTTCCTTTTGACGGTAACTTGATGGATTTTACTTGCACGTAATATCTTCGATGCCAAAGCAAACGTCGAACCAAGGAAAATCTAGGTAGCACTCTCTTAGATCGTCCCAGTTTGCACAATTGTAACGCCAGATTTTACGAGGTAATGGCGGATCCTTCTGTAGGAGTGGCAGTTCACAAACCGTTGTAATAAGTTTGTGTTCGGAGGTACCTACTGGCAGACCATCTGTAATTGTGTACTGGTCAGGATTTGTGGTTAGAAAAAAATCCAGGAGATGCAAATTCTCTCTCTCTCTCTCTCTCTCTCTCTGAGAGCCAAATTGGTCCATTTACAAGTTGAATAAGTGCGCAGCTGATGGCAAATACTTCGGCTTCTCTCCCTTCGGTCTCCCCCGTCTTGTCGTGATGTTAGAGCCAGTTGGTGTTGGCATTGAAATTTTCCAGAATTATTATTTCTGAATTGGGGTATTGAATCAAAAGTGGTAGCTAGTGTTGTAAAAAGGTTTTGTAGACTCTATCGCTCAGAGGGCGCTAGAGACAGCATATAAACTATGTACGATTTATTACGATATGGACTTCTAACTGTACTTGTCCATTTTTTACTTTAACAACTGTTATGGAAATAAAATAATTCTCTGGATATAATTGAACTGAATTAGCTAATATTGTTATTATTTAATTACCAAAATCACTTTTAAATTGAGGAGGTATTTGCATTTTAACATTTAAAAGGCACACGTTAGAAAATTTTCCTCGGTTAAGGCTTCAAGTCCTAGTATACCATCAAAATAATCATGAAAAGTATAGAGAAGCATTACAATATTATTATTAATATTAAATTCATATAAAATAGGTACATTGATTTTACCTTGGGATTTTCTTAACCCTGTACCTGTAGTTAATTTATTTCGCGAATTGGTTATATAATTCTTAAAGTATTTTTCCTCTATACTGAGTCTTATAAGTGAAGCATAAATTTCAGTGTTAACTAGTAATTTATAACGTGGATTATTTATTTTTATATACGGCAATAATTAATTTGATAATTGATAACTGTTTAAAGTTAGGATTGGTTGATTTGTTCAGAGGCTAATACACGAAAATTTGCATCAGATATTTGTTTATTATATTATTATAATTATGTTTAACATATTCACTTTGCATACCAGCATAATCCACAAACAAATTGTTGCCTATTACTCCACCTCAGTTGTAGGCTTTTTGAATACGGCGGCTTCGGCTTTGGCCCCAGGGTGTAAATAGCATAAATGGTACTTTAGTGACCCTAACGAAGCTGAAAAACCTAAAAGAACTGGAAAATGCTCGACGTTTTGAGGAACAAATCTGCCCCCATTGTCAGGAATGAGAAATCTGAAAATTAAAATGGTTAGATGATGCAAATAACAATAAAAAGTTTGTGCATTTTGTCAAGTTTTGAATTGGCTTTAACAAGATTATTAAATTTATCACTATTATTAACAATTCAAAGCTTGACAAAGTGCACTAGATTTTTACTGAGTAAATCATCCATAACAGTATTAAACATGTCTACAATATTGTAAATTGTCATTAAATTCACTTTCTGGCTTATGTTCCAAATTATCAATATTATTTACTTCCCGATTAGTATACTTGGGAGGACCGCTGTTTAAATTAATTAATTATTTTCATTGAAAATGGTGTTTATTTACTTGTGTAGGAGATTTCACAGAAACACCAAACATAGACGTGGGTTTGTCAAATTGTTGGTGAGTAGTTTTTCATAAACACATTTGCTTTATTATAATTCTTTCCAAAGATTGCTAAGCTTGTTGGATATATTTATTGATAATTATTAATATTTGGTGGTAATGAATAGATTGGGACGGAAATTGTGATTTCTCAATTTGTACTTGTTCAAACACAGGTTTAAATGATTGTGTATTACTTTGTATTTTTGATTTAACAAGTGTTTGATTGTTAAAATTATTATTCGATTACTATTATTAAATATCATATAGTTTTCCTCTAATTGATATTATGAAACGAGTGTAGTTAGATTACTTAATATTTTAGAATTTATTTTATGATTTACGTTTTTTATTATTTTTTTTAATGATCAAAAAATGAATACTTCATATTTACCTGTATACATAATTCTTGTATGCAGTTTTGAAGACAGTACGGAACTCCGTACTTAATTCTTAAACATTCTTTTTATTACGCCTGCATCACACCACGCTGCAGCGTGCTTAAAATAATGTTTATGATGCGCCTACTTTTTTAAAGGTTGCTATAGAAACATTTGATCATGTCGAATGTGACAGATTAATATATTCGTCAATATATCCCTTAACTTTAATATTTAAAACATTTTTGAGATTATGATGCATTCGTAATAAAAAATAGCGTATGATATACGTGTATAAGAGGCTTTTAAAGCCCTTGCGACTTACAAAACAATATGTCGCGCGTGCTTTAAAGGCCCTCTTATACACTTATATCATAATATGCTATTATGCCATACTATGCTTTCAAATCAGGACATGACATAAGGATATTACCTTCATCATTTATTAATTTAGATTTAATTTCAGTAATTACATTTTCTTTTTGTGCTTAATGTTAAATATGCGTTATAAAATTCTTCAATATTATTGACAAAATATTCTTTCACCACTAAATGGCTTAATTAACTAAACAATTGATTTGACATTTTTATCCATAGTTCTATTTTGTTTTAATATTTCGGGTAAAGTTAGCTCTGATTTTGCCATTAAATACTTGTTTTTCACCAAATTATTATAGATTTATAATAATATAAAAATCAAATTCAAACTTAGCTGTGATCAAAGACATTGTTTTTTATATGTCTTTGGTTGTGATACACCAGTTATACCTAGAATGTTTCAGGAATGAATGGTTTACGAACACGATGTGGAACTGAGATGAGATCCTATTCCGAGCACGTTGGTTCTTGTTGTATCTAATTCTCAGCTGACAATTCAATGGAAGTGGACGGTGGACGGTAGCAAATTTTTCCATTTACTTGACCAATTCCAAAAGATTTTCACTCTTCAGAAGTATGTTACATTACTTTCGGATCACGCACGAAAGATATCAGGTACAATGGGACATACATATTTTACAATAATAGAAAAAAATAATGTTATAATCTTAAGCTCAAAAATTACCAATTAAACAAACAAAAATAAGTGAAGTTACATATGTGATATAGAATACACAATACAATTTAAATACAAATCTTGAACAAGACAGAAATGCCACTAAAAGCGTGAGAGAGAAGCAGAGATAAACTAAAGAGAAAGGTGATTGTTTGCAATATTTGAGATTCTCGCTATAAAAAATTTACGCCATAGTTGGTCCTGTGAAACAGCTTGTGAAAGGTCATTTGATCTTGCAAATTTTTGTAGGTATATGTAAAAATTTTAGAAAGCAAGTCAAGACATTTAAAAAACATAATTAAATCTCGTTTATTCCTTCTTGCATTTAAGAGATTCAGATCAAGGATCGAGATAAGATAGTTATAAGTATAGTCATTAATAGTGAATAATTTAAAATTAAAAGTAATGTAATGTAAGAATTTTCTTCGGGTGTATTCAGGATATTATATGCGACATGCATATTCGGATATGAAGGCAAGGGCTTGGCAATAAGGCTCTCAAATCATTTTGGAATGGTACTGATATTGCATATGCGCGAATCTGCGTTTTCCGAAATGAAAATAATAAAGTCAAAATACCGAAATCGGCTAACTGACGAACATCTGTCTTCATGCCTGCGTTTGACACTCAGTAAATACGTGCCATCCTATGAGAAGTACGCAGAAGACATGCTGTGCCATGCATCGACATCTAAAGACTAAGTTACATTCAAAAATAGTAAAGTAAGTTTTTTTGCATTATAATTATACAAATTATACGTAATAAATCCTTGTTAATAAAATGTGTTTGTTTTCCCTGCCTAAAGAAATTCGCTTGCCATCCAAGTTTTTTGCTGTAGATCGCCAATAGTATAAGTTTGAGCATCCCTAGTCTAGATTGTTAGTTCTTACTTGGACGGCCCAGGCACAAGAATGCCCGGGCAGCCCCGTTTCCAGGGGTGAGGCGGCGAGGCAGCCGCCTCGGGCGGCCGATTTTTAGGGGCTGCCGTTTTTATTTTGCTTATAAAGTTTTTTATTGTAATTGTATGTAACACGGTAAACTCTCGCAATGAATATGTAAAACGCTTCATTCGTACTAAGCAGCTCATCGCGCGTTGTATGTAACATAACGGTCTATTCGCAATTAGCATTAGCAGTTTAAATTCGCAGTGAATGAAAAATCGCATTAACAGATGCAACTGCACATCGCGACTTAGCACATCTTTAGGGACGGGCGACATCGCCCTAAAGCGATTCAGGACAATTTTTACGCAAGTGACGGAAACGCTACCCGATTGATTGATCAATTACTGAACAGCATGTAGCACATATTGACCGTGGAGCGAGCGCATGTTACATATACGTACTCGTGCGATTTTTCAGACCAAAAATTCGAACTGCGCGCCCCCAAATACCCCTCTCTAGAGTACCCACATCAATTTTTTTTTTCAAAAATTATTTTTGAAAATAAATTTTCGCTTTCATTACAGAAACGGTTAGAGGGATCCACGTACATGTCACCCACGTACAAATAATTTTTTTTAAATCTCATACAGGGTGTTAAAAATTGAAATTTCCCTAAAAAATCCCCTAATTTCGAAATATTTTAAACAGAATACTCGTGCGATTTTTTAGACCAAAAATTCGAACTCCGCGCCCTCAAATCCCTCTCTCTAAAGTACCCGCTTCAAAAATATATTTTTTAGAAAAATGGTTTTCAATATTTTTTCCCTGTTTTTATTACCGAAACGATTAGAGGAATCTACTTACATATCACCAACTTAAAAATAAAATTTTCAAAATCATATATAGGGTGGTAAAACAATACATATTTCGGTACAGAAAACTCATACGACCTTTTCGATGTGAAAATCGAACTCAGCGCACCTAAACACCCTCCATAAGATATTAATAAAAACATAAAAAAGATCATCCCCCTACGAAGTTCCCTATTTCATGCCGGAATCTAACGAAAAATGCTAGATTTTGAGACAAGAATTACATTTTATCGAATACTTTATAGGAGCTTTTCGATCGACCTTAAAATCGATTTGAGATATCTCTTTCCGTTACTACACAAATTAGGAAAAAACAAAAATCATGTTTGGTCGATTTGTAAAAAAACGAAACGTCGTACAATCAAACCGAATACGGCACATTATAGTACGAGACCCATCTTTTTCCTATTTAAAGTTTATCTCTAACTCTTACGGTTTTCGAATTATAGCCGATGTAATGAAAATCTCTCTTTTTTAAGTGAATTTTTCCGAAAAAAATTTTGAAAAAAAAAATCCGTTTTTCTTACGGAAACAATTAAAGGGGTCCATTTACATGTTATTAACATAAAAATAAAATTTCATGAGCATATACAGGGTGGTAAGCAAAAATAATTTTTGAAAAAAAATCCCTTTTTCGAAAAAAAACGGCAGTATATATATTTTTTAAGTTCGACGACTCACATACGAGCTAAAGGCCGTCGAAATATACATTTTTGGCGGTATGTATTTTTTTCATATCACTTCTTTTTTTTCATATCACAGAATTTAAACGGCCCATTTCTCGAAAACTAAGAATATTGTTTTTTTTTCGTAAAGAACCTTTTTTGCCGGCCTTGAAATGCTCTATCTACATGCCGAATTTCAAATCGATCGGAAAAAAAGCCGATAGGTTTCACCGACAGGTTCCAGGTAGGTTCCGGTTCCTATGGGACAAAATGAAGGTCAGGTCGATATAAAAATCCGGTTTTTTCCGTTTGCCGAAATTCTTCTTTTTTCTACCGGAATTTATCCGTTAAAAAACGTGTTTCGCGATGTCCCCCACTTCGCGATAAAAATTCGGGAAACAGGGGGCGTGGCGGGTGGGGGGTACCCACTAACCGGCCAACTCCGAATCCGTTTCGCGGAGTTTGGTCGCCCGGTCGAGCCCCGGCATCCCCGATTTGATTCGAAGTAGCCCCCACGTGTACATCTACCATGAAAATATAGACCCTGCAGGTCATCTCCTTATACCGGAACCTACCAGGTAAAAAACCGCGCGGGCACCTATTCGCCGGATAGGTCATTATTGACCCTTTAATTGGTCTGTTGTAAAGGGCGGCCAAATCCTGCTCACCTCAGGTGGCTTAAAGCCTGGAGACGGGGCTGGCCCGGGTTCAAACCCCGATGCTTTTTTATATATTTTTTAAGGTTATCTATCTAAACTGTTTTTTTTTCTTGATTTTGGGTATGTCTTGGATTAGTTTTGGTTAGCACCTGGTTAGTCCCCTTTTCTTGAGCCCCCGTAGCGAGCGAAACGAGCGGATGGCCATTTTTACATATTTTGAATATGGCGCGAATGCAAGGGATAGACGGAGCCGTGAAGGTACGGTGATGTCGCCAGAGTCTAGTCCTAACTACAGTGGCTTTATATAGGAAAAGCCACTGTAGTCCTAACTAGTAGATACGCAATAAAGCAGCCTAATAGCAAAAATAGTCGAGAAGTCGCAAGTAGATCGGCGTTTTAAGATCCTTTACACAAGTAGAGCACTATGTAAAAATCGACCTCTCCTATTGGTCGATCCATGTCGTATTACAATATGTCTTCGTGATGCAATGCCGCAAGAGCTCTCGTGCTCGAGAGGGTTAGATAGTTGGGTCCCACCTGGACGGCCCGGGTTCAAACCCCGTTGCATTTTTTATTATTTTTTTAAGATTATGTTTCTAAACAGTTTTTTTCTTGATTTTGGGTATGTCTTGGGTTAGTTTGGGTAAGCACCTGGTTAGTTCCCTTTTGTTAAGCCCCCGTAGCGAGCGAAGCCAGCGGAGGGCCAATCGGATCGACCAATAGGAGAGGCCGATTTTAACTCTACTTGTTTAAAGGATCTTAAAATGCAGTGGATCGTTTGCATCAATTTACAGATTCTGGCAATTCTCCAAAGATGTCACTTCTAAAACAACTTCAAGGCGTCCGCAACAGAAAGTAGCTAGTGGGTGTTATGCCTGTCAGGGATGTGGCAAAAGAGCTGGGTTTGGAGGATGCCAGAAATATTTATTATTCCCTTGTAGAGAGTCATCTGAGGTATGGAATTTCATTTTGGGGCTCCTACAGTCGGTATCTTAACTCTGCTTTTATCCTGCAGAAAAGAGCTATTAGGTATGTTGATCGCATCGGCCCAAGGGAAACATGTAGGCCTTTATTCAGGGACTTGAAGATATCAACATTGTGCTGTCTCTTTATAGTGGAAACTTGCTGCCTAATATATAAAAAATTTAAGATATATCTGGCCAATTTTGGCTCTGAGTGACACCATAATACCCGACAAAATTGTAATATCCTAATGCCCATTCCTAGAAGCGAATTAACCAGGAACTCCCTAATTTATTTAAGCATTAAAATATTTAACCATCTACCAGATCATATAAAAACTGCAAGAACTCTTATAAGTTTTAAGGGATCAATGGGATCACTCCTAAAAAGTAGGGCATTTTATAGCTTGGAAGAGTATTTTGCAGATGGCTGGGAGTAAACTCTGCCGCTTTTTTCTGTTTTATTTTATTTATTATATATAGTTTAGATGTCCGTTTAATTGATTAATTTGGGCATGTATGCTTGTTTCAAACAAAATTTTATTTTTTTATTCGTTTGGTGCTTTTCCAAGCTTTAACCTTTAACCTTTTGTTTTTAACTTTTTGTTCTTAACTTCTTATTTTTAACTTTTATTTGTAACATTTTATTTTCTACATTAGTTACATTCTTATCTAATATAATAAGCTTTGTCTACAGATACTATATATTTATGATAATAAAGCATCTGAATCTGAATCTGAACCAATGAAGATATTTGTCGATATATTTAAAAAATACATTAAATAATAAGGATTTTTTCTACTACAGTGCGTAAAGTACCCATTTTACGCACTCTGTAAGTTTCGTAAAATAGGCCTTTTAATGTGCAGTGCGTAAAATAAGTTATTTTACGCACTAGTGCGTAAAGTAAATCTGACATATTTTTAGACATTTAGGGCAGTGCGTAAAATAATATATTTTACGCACTAGTGCGTAAAATTATTTCTTTTACGCACTAGGGCGTAAAGTAATTTAATAATATTTTTGTTTTTTTCATATATTTTTCGGTAGTAGAAAAAATTTTGTATGCTACTCATGTGTAAAGTCCCCTTTTTAATTTATAGGATTGGCGCATTCGCCTACGGCTCATGCGACAATATTCCCATTCATAAAAAAGGGTCACTTTACACACTTGGTGCATAAATAACTATTATGTTATTGCTCCCGATTGAAAACCAAACTGTTGGTCAATTAGGCAAGAATTCGGATATGAAGGCAAGGGCCTGGCAATAAGGCTCTCAAATCATTTTGGAATGGTACTGATTATGCATATAGGTCTGTAATTGGAAAAAGCATAGTAGCAATGATAGTCTTCCAGTATTTTGGAAAATAGTCATCTTCTGTGACATGCCATGGACTGGCCAACACAAAACTACATCCTTCCAGCAGACCAGGTGGCACGCTAGCCCGCCAGGGCCCTTACAAGAATTGTGTTTGCTATGCATATAGCTCTGTAACTGGAAAAAGCATAGTAGCAATGGTAGTCTTCCAGCATTTTGGAAAATAATCATCCTCCATGACATGCCATGGACTGGCCAACACAAAACTAAATCCTTCCAGCAGACCAGGTGGCACGCTAACCCGCCAGGACCATTACAAGACTTGTGTTTGCTTCATATATCTCAAAAACACAAGTTTTATGATTAAAAAAGCAATACCATTGTTAAAGGTTACATACTAAATTAAGCTGAAGTATTCAGCAAAGACACTTTAGAACCCGTATTTTTGGTACAATCATTAAAATATATTACAGAAAGATCACTAGAGTTACGTTTGGAATGTATGAGCTTTAAGAGACGGTTAACTGACTTAAAATACGCTACCGATATCAGTTGAGTTAATCAGTAAATACTAAAAATCTGTAATCATCCGTCTGTATCAATAATATATTTCTATGGCTAAGTACAAGATCTAGAACGCAGTCACGTTTATTAGCACAGTGATTTGTTCAGAAAATAAATGTTCCTGAAAGGAGCGCGTATCCAATGAAATAGCAACTGGACTCAAAGCATTGCTCTTTGATTCACATATACCAGGATGCATCGAACACGTGATTGAAGAATGGACTACTCTTATCTGAGCCCCATAATGAGTTAGAAGAGGACATATTGCAGAAATCGAAGAGAGATCGATATAATTTTAGACTACACCCTCCCGATGCCATCGCCATAATGTATCCTTATTAACGGCCGCAGGCAGCTCATCCACCTCTAGGAACGGTGCTTGTGGCATCAGAATATTTCCTAAGCACGACATACCCACCAAAATTAAATTCACAATTATTAAAGCTGTCCGTGGGCCACGTTTCACTCAAAGCTATTACATCACAGGAATTAAGAACCTTATCACTAATAAGAGTGCTCAATTTAGTTCTTAGCCCTCTACCAATCTACCAATACACGAAAGCTCAGTCGCACCTGAAACCTGAATTCAGTTTTTTTTCTTTTGTATTCATTTTGTTGTTGTTGGTGCTTAAAATTATAGATCATATAAATATCTTACCTTTCAACTTGTAACGCTGCTTAAACAACGATTTTTGTGAAATATTTTGCTAGTATCAAGGAGAGCCAGAGGGCGGGAAGAGTTACATCTGGGACAAACTTCCATATCAATAAGCTGTCCTACCCACGAAGCCAGATATGTCAACAAAAGTGCAAACAAGGTGTTACGATTCAAGGAATTATTCTAATTTTAGCATTGAATTGATTAAATCTCATCGATAAAAAGATGTCAAATAAAAGTACTTAACAATTTTTAAAGCATTTAACCCAAACTAACCCAAACTATGATACTATGAACAACCGAATAATTGTCAAACCTCATTAACTAATCGAAAGCAGTTGATTAATTAATGAATATACGTTTATTATGACCTTATTAATAAACAAAACTGTCTATAGTTAAACGATGAGCATCCACATATTATAAGGCAAGAACACACGTAGAATCCCGAAAAAGGTAATGACGGGATGCCACATAAGGCCAGTGGTGTTAAGTCTCCACGAAATCAGGTGAGACTTAACAAAAATATTTAAAAACGCATCTATACAGTGTATAACCAAATATAGCAAAAAAATTAATATGAGTAGTTTTGTATGGATAAATGAAAATAGAGTTATTGTATCAACAATTGGCGAAACAGACCAAATAGGGGATGCCCACAAGGAGAAGTGCTATCGCCCTTACTATAAGCAATCCTGATGGATGCATAGCAAGGCTAACATCCAGAGATTGTCAGGCCCTTGTGTATGATTCGCCGACGGCCTTGTGATAATTATTATAAAAGACAGATTGCACAAGCTCACACAAGTGGATTTAAACATTATCGACAGGTGGTGTATGGAGGAAGAACTGACAGTGAACTCCTCTAAAACCACCATAGTAAGTAATGAAATAAAGAACGCTAGAAGCACACAGGGTACCAGTACTCAATGGGGTAGTGATGTCATTTGCAAAAGAGGTAGAATACTTAGAGAGTCACCTTTGACCATAAGCTAACATGGAATCCATACTTACAGAAAATTACACAAATCAGCATAGTAGCCCTGAATCGGTGCAGAAGAATGTGCGGGCAAAATTGGGGGAAACAACAGAAAATAGCAACATGGCTTTATACCAGTTACTAGACCCACTGGTTCCATGGGGACCACTACAACAGCTGCATTAGAGGTCCTGCTTAACCTATCACTACTTCATATGTATATTTATGGCGGAGCTAGGTCAGTCGCCTGCGAACTGTCCAGAAGGCAAGCGCCCATAAACAGAATACACGGGAATGGCTACAGCAAGATATACGAATAGTTGGAAAAGCGACCTCATCATGGGAATACCATCAGATGGCATACTTTACTTCACAGATTGATATAGTTTTGATAAAAACCCTCGGGATAAGTTTAACAGACAAAATGCATGAAAGAAAAGATCTCCTCATAATGCAGACTTAGCTGTTCTATAGAGATGGATGAAAAGCCGTTGAAGGTTCACATGCCGGTGTATCCAGGAATTTTACTGAGCTTAGGCAAATATGCGACGATATTCTAAGGGGAAGTTGTCGCAATACATCATTGTGCGAATTAGTTGATAAGGCAAGCGTTTACAGAAAACTCAGTTCAAGTTAACTCAAAACTAGTCTGGCCTGGATAAAAGAGCTAGGCAGTCGAAGCAGACTGACCTTAATTTGGATACCAGCACATACAATGTATAAAGGCAATGAAGAGGCTGACTCATTAGCCCAAGCAGAAGCCGGAATGGCTATGAATGCACCAGAACCTTTCTGCAGTATAGCAAAACCTATACAAAAAGCTAGCATCAAATTATGGATGCAAACGAAATCTCAAGAATGGTGGAACAACTTGCCAGGAATGTGTCAGACTAAAGAGTTTATCCAAAAACCATAGCCAAAATTCACAGAATATCTACAAAATTAGAAAGAAGTACAACCAGAATAATAGTTGGACTCCTAACAGACTACAAATATATGAGTGCGATGAGACTAGTAGAAGAGCCCCTGTGCAGGTTCTGTCAGAAAAATGAGGAAATAGCCCTACACATTTGCCATTGCGAGGGCTTGTCAATACTAAGGTTCTTTACACTGGCGCTGGGAGAAAAAGACAGGCTCTGAAAACTAACCAATGGTGTCTCATGGAGAAGACGGGGTTGGATAAAGAACTCTAAATGGCTTTTTGAGGCAGACACAATAGATCTGAAAACGTCGCAGTGTGGAGGCTAATATCCCATATGCCCCTAGGTTAGTTATAAAATTAAGCATGAGAGAAAGGTAAAAGTAAAGTGTTTTTACGTTTTCTGGCAATTCGATTGTTGACGTTGGCCTTTTTTTCATAATCTGCTTCCCCACTTTTTCGATTGTTTTAGAAATTGTCAGGATTTATTCACACATATTATATTGTTATCCAAACATTTAAGTTTATTTGATTAGTAGGACCTAGTAAAACAGTATCAGAAGGATGTTCAAAAAAGGGTGCGTACATTTTGATGATAAATTAAGAGATTTTTACTATTCTTTTTTATGGGGATTGAATCCACTTGCGAATCCAACGACCCCAAAGCACACTTCCTCTGTTGGAGATATGTAAAGATTCGACTTGTTTTCATTATAACATTTAGCTTGTCAATATTATAAATAATCTCAATAATAATTTATAGTATCAATAAAAGTTTTATAGTTATTACATTACAATGTAAGTAATACGACAGCATTAAATACATGTTTTTCAGTGGAATAAACAATAAACTTCAGTTATGTTTTATATTATTGTAGATCACTGAAGTCAAATAACGGCACGACTAAAAATATTGCGATATTCCTCTATATGAGAACGAATTGACCATCTAGAATCTAGAGAACCCCAGGCAATCATTAAACAAAATTAGTTTATATATTAAGATAAAAACACGTTTAAAACCTTCTTAACTCTGCAATTATTCAGTTTAGCAGCGAGGTCATTACGTACACGTTACTATTGGAGCGGGCTATTCTAGTTCATAAAGTGTATTAAAAATATAAATGATGGGTAAGTACTTTAATTTGTTACTTTCCTAACTATATTTTTTATTTCCTACCAAATAAAAAGCGCATATTAATGGGCCAAATTTCGGAATTTTCGTAACTGTTAACGTGGTTAAAATCCTTATACTTAATAATATATTATAGTGCAAATAGGTTTAAACCTTCAAATTCACATAATTTCCAGCGTGCCCCTATGCATCATTGGAGCGAGATTGGGCTTTTTCTATTACCATAGGGAAATGTACCATTTTTATCTAAATCATGGCAATCGAGACCGTATCTTGTCAGATACGGTCGTGTCATTTGTGGTAACTTGGGGTTGGTGCAGATTATTTGTAAATTTTTTAGGTAAACGGGATAACCAAGGCACCAGATGCTGTCAACTACTTTGTATTCCGTGCTCGACTAGGGTAGGTACCTAATAAATTATATTGTGCAACAAATATATCGAATTTCTGTCTTTGTTTGATATTAGTCTTAATCTTGAGCAAGGAAAGGATAGCGTTGGTAATCTCTTAATTTTTATTAAGACCAGATCAAAACTAATCTTGAGGCATGCAAAGCGCTGACAAAATGAAACATTAACAGAGTGGTTCACCGAAAGCAGTTGGACCCGGTTTATGCCACTTTGAATTAAAATAAGAAAAAATATCTAGGCATCGCAATTTTTATTACCGAAGGACACATAACATCAGTATAAGTATTTGTATCCGTTCCTCTTCAACCTCCCCCTTTTCCAGGTTATTTTCACTCTATATTTTCGAGATAGAAAGGGCGGTTGTAATGTAAGTTTTTAAGTTATTAAATATCCTATAAAATCCCACATTATACCTATATTCTAATTATTAATTAAAGTGGCAAACACTTAAATAGCGTGTCAATACACTTTCTCTCATTTCCATATAACAAGACATAAAAGAGATTGGACTATTTTCAGTAGACTACTCTGTAGAATATTTTATATTTGATATTTTATTCTTCTACGCAACGTTAAATTTATCCAATACACTTTACACAGAATTTTCAATTTTTCTGAGATTCTGGGAAACAACTAAAACAAAATAACCCACTGTCGGCTCGCCTGGGTGGGCAAGGTGGGCACCAAACCCGACACAATATTCGCAAGAAAGGGAAACCTAATATTTTATTAGACCTTAATACCTACACATATTTGAATAGATTGCATTTATACAAAAAGCACTTTATTATTACAAATACTATATTACACTACTATAGTGAATAATAATTATTAATTATTATTATGAATATCATATTATAATATATAGTCTTATTATAATATGATAACACACACCCCAAATGCCAAATGCGTGCGACCCTGGACTATAATCGTTATTATTAGTAGCATATAAGGTTATGGAATGGTATCAACTATCGAGGTGGGCAATAGCAGTCTCCGCAAGCTGTAACAAGCCAATTAAAAATATACGAAACCAAAGACAAAAGACAAAAAAAGTTCACAAAAATGTTGTAGATCATTTCAATCATCTATTTTTTATTTTAAAAAATGGTTTTGTGGTAGCTTTTATTTAAAACAATTGTATTGCTGGCTCCCTGTCTTTTATTTGCATGTAATAGGGTGTGTGTTAGGGTATCGGGCGGTTATACAGATCTTAAACATTTATCTGAAGCAGCCAAAAACACGAGGGATCAAAAGATCATGTGAAAAATTTCGCGGCTTTAAAAAAATTCAAAAAAAGTTTTACAATTAAAGATGCTATTATCGAGGCAACATTTATTTCATTACAGGCGTGTAATGACGAGGTACGAAAAAATAGAAAATTACTCACGTATCTAATAGAAACAACCGTATTTTTAGGCACAAAAAGAGTTAGCCTTTAGAGAACACGACGAGAGTAGCGAATCTTATGGAATTTTAGGGAATCATTTAACGTTTTAATAAAAAATTACGTGGAAATCTTTGACACATTAAAAAATGGCAATGTTTTTAAAGGCATCTCAAAAACAATACAGAATGATTTAATAGGATGCATTTCTGAATATTTATTAGAAACGATTAATATAGAGATAAAGTCTGCAAAATATTTCGAGGTACAATTTGGAAAATCCCAGTGTGCCATTTCAGTTCTCTACGTAACTAATAAGGGTGAAGTAAAAGAAAGATTTTTGTTTTTTTTATGTAAGTTAAGTATATATTTTTATTTTTTTACAAATTTTTGGCGAAACTTCTTAACCATCGCCCACCATACCTGACAACCCACGAGCCGACACTGAAATAACCTAACGAAAGTGTCAATGCATTTTCTCTTATTTTCATATAACAAAGCACAAACTAGATTGGACTATTTTCAACAGATTATCGTGTAGAAAATTTTATTTTCTGCGTTTATAAATTTTAAAAAAATTAAAAAAATAAAATAAGAATAAGAGAATATAAATAATACTAATGCAGTAACCTAAATTCAAACCTAGTGAAGCGGCTTTAGCAGGGCCCTGTCTACCGGCCGGCCGGCCGGCTATTTCGTATCCTGCACAAATCCGCATATAGCAGGAACGTTTAGATGGCCAGGTTTAAAAAACTGCTGAGTCAAGAAAAAACTAAAAATGCTTAAATCCGAATATTACATCATCTTAACTGAAAAAATGGCTGCAAAAATGGCGAAGATAATTTAAAGAATCCTCTATAATAAAAAAAATCATAAACTCTGATTTAGCTCAGAAATATAAAAATCAACATCTGAACTTGAACTTTCCTAAACTAGAAAATGTTATTAAATTTTTTAATAATGACTGGACACCGGTATGATTTCAAGAAACTGAGTAAAGCGATTTTTTCATGTTGGCTGCTTGTTGAATACTTACTTTTAAGGCGAAGCTTAGTACTGCGATCAAATTTTTAAATATAGTTGTATTTCGAATAAGTGGCAAAGGCGGTGTTAAAGGACATGGCAGTATTTAAGCGCATTTTGGCCCTCTGTAAATGTTTCTATATTTTTATATGTTGTAACTGATACCAAAGTTCCATGTCTACCGGGTCTGTTCGAAAAGTGGGGTCAAAGTTCTAAAAAAACGGACATAACGGAATGATGTTTTCTTAACTATTTTACGTAAGCGATGTTAAAATTGGACAAAAATACTCTACTGAACGCCAGATAAATATTAAAACACTATTATAATATATTACTTATTACTACTATTAACTATACAAGTTGTATCAGATAAGTATATGTTTGAATAATAACATTTAGCGGAATATACCTAAGCAAATATATCTATACGTTACACTTTTTTATCTAGTCACAGTATCTCTTTATCTATAATATATAATAGCACAGATAACTGAGTTATCTGGAATAATAGATTAACATGAATAACTATGACACACCCATACTTTTGAAGTTACAAATATAAAATGAATAATAAATATTTTAGTTTTATTTACCAATAATTGTGTTAGTTTGATGCTTTCTTGTAATGTTGGCACTTATCAGGTAGAATTAAGTTCCAAGTGTATTCAAGACACAAATGCAAGAGAACGACGCCGACGTAACGAGTTTATTTGCCAAACACAACAGTGCACAACTTCTGTTTCGGTAATATGGATAAAGCTCTGTTGTAGAGAAAATGTTTAATGGCATTTTTAGTGAAACTAAGACAAGGTCTTTCAGACACTTTTCTAAAATATGTTTTATTTTTCTTCTCGGCAAAGTGATAGTTTGAGTCTAACCGTTCTTAGAACTATAGTTTGATATCACGTTTTGTGAATGAACAGTTAGCAAGTGCTCGACAGAGGATAGTTATTAGTATTACAGATGCACATAGCAGAGTTCGCAAATAGACTTTATAAAACAGAACCGGTGTTCGTAAAGCAATATTGTTTCCAGACTGCACATATTTAAAAATCCCAAGGAGTTCGCAGTTTCGTATACAAAGACAGTCTTATTCGCCTCATCAAAGAATATTATATGCTACGAGTAGAATGTTCTTTAGTCTCATAGACATTATAATTCATTATAAAAGTCGGACTTATTGTAGCTCTGGACGGTTATATTGTTAGTGTGCATGAACCGTATTTTTCTGAAGAAAACCGATGCTCAAATTCTAATGAATGAACAAAACGTATAGATAGAGTAAATGCTCGAAATTAGCTTCAAGATGGTGATATTTTTATTACAGATAGAGGCTGTCGTGACTCTGTAGATTTCCTTGGAAACCTCAATGTTAACTGTGAAATGCCTCCATTTTTAGCTAGAGGTCAGATACAATTCACAACCGAAGAGGCAAATCAATTTAGGAAAATAACAAAGATACGCTGGTTTGTTGACTCTCATAACGGACATATAAAGAGCATTTCTAAATTCTTTTGAGATGTCATTCCCATATAGCACTGCCATCCCAGTAATTTTTTGAAAATTGCTTGTGCATTAATACAGTAATTTTTTGAAGATTGCTTGTGCATTAATAATTAATTACATGCGAAATTGTAATGATGCTGTAGCCAGGACAATGTTGAACCGCATTGAGAACTAACAGATTAATAATCTGCAAATCAGGATGCAATAAAAATGATTAGATCAAATGGATTAGGATCTTGGGTGAATCTTAGCGACGATAACATCATTTTCTTCGTTTGCCTCTGGAATATATTAGATTTAAAACGTTTGGCACTTATCAAGTAAAATTAAATCCCAGCTATATCAGAAATACAAATGCAAGATAACGACATAACGAGTTCATTTGCCAAACACAAGCTGTTGATAAGAACTTAATCAGAGCCAGCATTTATTTGCGTTTTAACAACTCAATTAAACATATACTCTTCATCGAGTTGAATGACAATCAAGAAGACCCTATTACAGGAACATAGGTACTGCTCATGCAAGTCTGGCGCTCGGTTTGTGCATTCATGTTGCTCGTATAATTTGGTTCCTTGGCTACGTAAGGTATGAGCACCGAATTCAATCAACTGAGTTATTGAGAATTAATGATGCTGCAAATAGGGAAAATAACGCTATTGTAATTAACTAAAATTACCAATTGGGATTTCTATTCCTGTTTTAACATTGAAAATGTTTCTGTTTTCCTAGTATAGGGCATCAAATGGTGAAAAAGTGCATGCTACATTTGTCACACATGACGTCATACGCGTGAGAGGTCGTGCTAGTTTGTTTATTTAAACTTAAATTTGATTATAACGTATCGGAATCTGATCAAATGACTAAAATAAATTGGAAATAACTGAATCTAACCGAAAGTTTATCGAACGACTAACCAAAACTAACCAAAAGCACCAAACGGGTAAAACGTAAAATAGATTTAAAATATTGAAGTAAGTTAAAACTAACCCAAATTAACCGAATTTTGGTGACTAACCAGAACTAACCAAAAACATTAAAATTGCTTATAACGTACCTATCGGAACCGGTTAAAATGAGTAAAATAAATTAAAACTAACTGAAAGTAACCGAAAGATGATTGAATGACTAACCAAAAGTAACTAAAAGCACCGAAACGGGCTAAAACGTATCGAATAGATTTAAAATATTAAAGTAACTTAAAATAATGATTGAATGACTAACCAGAAGTAACTAAAAGCACTAAAACGTATCGACAGATTAAAAATATTAAAGGAAGTTAAAACTAATCCAAATCAACCGAATTTTGGCGACTAACCAAAAACATTAAAATTGCTTATAACGTACCGGAAGAGGTTCAAATGACTAAAATATATTAAAACTAACTGAACTTTACCGAAAGTTCATTGAACGACTAATTAACCAAAAGTAACCAAAATGGGCTAAAATGTTTTGAAATAGATTAAAAATATTGAAGTTAGTTAAAAGTAACCCAAATTAGCCGAATTTTGGTGACTAACCAATAACATTTAAATTATTTATAATGTATCGGAACCGGTTCAAATGACTAAAATAAATT
Organism: Pissodes strobi; assembly: GCA_016904865.1. NCBI lineage: Eukaryota > Metazoa > Arthropoda > Insecta > Coleoptera > Curculionidae > Pissodes > Pissodes strobi. The sequence goes on from MU181950.1 coordinate 502,873, forward strand.
GGAACTAACTGAAAATATCCGAAAGATAATTGAACCAATAACCAAAAGTCACTAAAAGCACCAAAACGGACTAAAACATATCGAAATGGATTAAAAATATTGAAGTAAGTTACACCTAACCCAAATTAACCGAATTTTGGTGACTAACCAAAACTAACCAAAAACATTAAAATTGCTTATAACGTATCGGAACCGGTTCAAATGACTAAAATAAATTGGAACTAACTGAAAGTAACCGAAAGATGATTGAATGACTAACCGAAACTAACCAAAAGTAACTAAAAGCACCAAAACGGGCTAAAATATATCGAAATAGATTAAAAATATTGCAGTAAGTTAAAACTAACCCAAATTAACCGAATTTTGGCGACAATCAAAAACTAACCAAAAACATTAAAACTGCTTATAACGTACCGGAACCAGTTCAAATGACTAAAATATATTCTACACCGAAAGAACAGTTTATTTACTATAAACTAGAACCCTTAACTATTGACAAATTTCTAGTTTAAATATGGCTTATTAAATATTTGTTCAAAGTTAGTGCAAAATTTGTTTCCACGGTTGGAAACAAATATTGTTTTTTTAACACCAAATATTAGTGCTAGTAATTAAGCGTTTGTTTCTCTAAAACCTAGATGTATTTTTTGTAAATGCAGGCTATTTGGCAGTTATAATAATTTTATTTAATATAATTATTTTCTTTTTAATAAATGACAGATATTTATTTATTATTAAAAAATAAACATGTCTTCATAATATATTATTTTTATATGTAATAATCACTTTGGTGACTATAAACAAATTGTAATATTGCTCAATAAGTTTCAGTTATTGCTAAGTTTTTATTATGTAACGATAAATAGATATTTTTTTTGCTATTACAGATATTAAATTATTAAATATAAATTAAATTTGTTTTGGACTAATAGGTAGTTGAAAATATATATATATATATATATACATACATATCATAAAGGATCTGTAATAGCAAAAAAATATCTATAATATATCTATAAAATGCAGAGAAATTTCTTGGCATGTCCGCTTAACCGGGATAGGAATAGGTAGGTAATAAAAAAAGAGTTATATTGAATACATTTTTTTATTTAAAAAAATATTATAAACATATTTCACATAGACGAACAGAAAATAAATTCTCAAAAAACATAATTTTTACATTACGTCAATGATTTTTTTACTTTAAATTTGCCCATGTTACAAACTTCTAGAGTAAGTGAAATAAGAAAAAAATATATGAACAGCTCAATCAGGTCACTCATTGTGTTCTCAAGCACGTATAACCACAAATTTGTCAAGTCTCAAGTTAATTGTCAATTCTCCGCTAATATAATAAGCCGCAGAAATACAGTAACACCGATGCACTGCACTATCGCTATATAATTTCTGCCTTCAATGCACTAATCAGCAATATTTTCCTTCATAAATTAAATGCCGGGTGGAAAAACTTGCACTAATTAACAGCACGCGGAGTTCGCGGAGACACTCATAGATAGTATACACATACCACTGTGGTATGTGATAATATATACAAAAAAAGAGAAACTATTGAGATAGCTCAGCAGGAACAGAGCTCAAGATACAAGGACAAGATGGCGAATAGCGATGGCCTGCTACTACTACCCTTGCCCTGCAACTACGCTAAATGAAAATGATCACGCCGATTCGCGCCAATAAACGCAGGGTCGCACAGCCAGATGCTACCATTTCTAATATTTTTCCTTCGTTAACTGTTACTGTAGTTATTTTTATTATTATTCAATGTTACTAATACTAACCAAATTCATATGGAGGTTAATATCAAAAATGCTTATTATAATTATGTATGTGTATTATTTAATGGAAATCCGTATATTAACTATTAACCATTTATATTATATAAAAACAGAAATGTATGTACTATTACAAAATTAATGTTTATAATAATACATATGTTTTGCTTTACTGTATATTGTTAAAGGCAACCAAATAGTGTCCAAATAAAAAAAGTGTTAACGTGTAACATTTAAAATGGAATCATATTTTTTATAAAAAATAAGATCTAGTTGCTATTAATTTGGCAGCATATTCGTTAACAAATACTACCCAAACAAATATTTATTTATTATTATCGAATTTTTTCTTTCAGTGTAACTAACGAAACTTCACCGAAAGTTGATTGAACAACTGAACCGGTTTAAATGAATAAAATAAATTAAAACCAACTGAAAAAATCGAAAGTTGACCGGCTAATGAAAACTAGCCAAAAATAACCAAAGGAACCAACAAGAGCTAAAACATAGCAGAACAGATTAAAAATATGAAGGTAACATTAAACTAACTTAAATTAACCGAATTTTGGTGACTAACTAAAGTTAACCAAAAACATTAAAATTGGTTTAAAGTCTCGGATCCAGTTCAAATGACTAAAATAAATTAAAGCTAACTGAAATTAGCCGAAAGTTGAGTGAAGGGTAATTTTTTAGGTCTTCATTTCATTTATTTGTGTTTTAATTATGATAATGTTTAATATTATTTTTAAAAATGCATTTCTTTAATTTTATATATTATAAATACTCCTGTTTGTATTTTTACTTTTTTAAACTTTGCTTTTAGAATATATTTCAATTTCAACACAAATCACATTTTTGCGTTTTTATTCATCATTTTCAATTTGCTAATTTTGGTTACCGCATAAGCTGCTTAAACCACCGTCTAAAGATTATCTTTAGACGGTGCTTAAACTATGTACGAGGGTATAGATGTGTGTATATGTGGCATAGTTATTAATGTTAATCTATTATATAGACCATTTTATAAATAAACACTATATAAAAAAGCGTTTAACATATATATATATTTTTGCTTATAGCCCGCTAAATGTTATTACCTATTCAAAAATACTTATCTCATACAACCTGTAGCTAATAGTATTAATAAGTAATATATAATAATGTTTTAATATTTATTTGGTATTCAGTTGAGTATTAGAGTCCAATTGTAACATCGCTTAAGTACGTAAAATAGTTCAGAAAACATCATTCAATAATGTCCGTTTTTTAAACTTTGACCTCACTTTTCGAACAGACCCGGTAGGCATGGAACTTTGGCACAATGATAAGAAAGTTTTATTTTGAAAATTATAGAAAAATTCACAATGTGTTAGTATTTTTTATGTCTCTTACTTCTAGTTATTTGTAATATTTTTTGTGCGAAACAATATACTTATGTTTTTTTACTCTACCTTTCACGCTCCCTAAAAATCTAATTAGTGTCAGCAATGGAAATTGAAAACAAGTTAGAGAAATATTTTTTTCGCCTATTTTTAATCTTACATTTTTTGAATAAGACAATTTAAAATTTTGGTCGGTTAAATATACGTAACCGATCGAAATCCAAATAGTTTAGATATACTTTCGCCTCGCATTTTTATAATTTTCCAGATAATCCAGAGACTAAGTAATGTCCTAGTAACACAAGCGATTTCCTAAGACGGTATGGAATATCTGTTATGTTATGTATGTGTATTTAAATTTAAATGTATTTAAATTTGTTGTGTATGTGTATTTAAATACGTGATTCACCTTTTTTAGTAAACATGTTTCCGTCACATTTGGAATTACTTCATTACTTGATGAGTAAACCAAAATTAGCACTAGTCGGGATAAACAAGTGATTTTATTATTACTTAAAACCATAAAGCAAGGTGTAGTATCTTAATTAACCACTTTTAATAAACTGTATTAATATAGGGTGGTGAGAAGAATTGAAACATGTATTCGGTTTGATATAATTTAATAATGCAGGTGTACATTGCATTTGAATATTATAGATATAAGTAAACAACGTTTTCTATGTTAAATAGAAATTATATATATATACAATTCTTAGAATAGTTGCAGGCATTCGTCCTCGTCCATTCAAGCATAAAACTAATATTACAAAAGGTTTCTTAAAATTAGAAATATCTACTAAAAAGTCTTGATTGTTTGCTTTAAAAATGAGTCTTTTATCTTTCTTATTTTAATACTTTTCGTTCTCCAACTTAGCAACTTTCATACAGCGTAACTTTTCACATTGACTGCTTTACTTGTCTTCAACGGGGAGAGATTTTACTTAGTTATTTTCCAAACTTAACTTTTGTGTTTACGGAAACCATAAATCCAGCTTTAACCTTGCTTACAGAAATTTGACCAGGAATGTCAATCAGCCTTCCACCATCTTATGTTCCATTTTCCAAAGGGTACGCTATCGTTCTGACTTCGAAGAATTGCTTAAAAAAAACCCAAAAGGAGGTCTTTGTCCATCCTTGGACAAAGATAACTGAGGTGCACTAAATATTCTCTAATATTTGTGCATACAAGAGAAATTGGCCCAAAAAGGAATTTGACCTTTTGGCGCGAAGAGGCACTTGCTAGAGCGCGGTGAGGATACCGATCTAGCAACGTGGAGTGTTACCAGTTAGCAGAGCAATGACTTGATTATTTTTCTTTTTGAGCGGGTCGCCTGGCGGCAAAACCACATAATAAAAGTAGGCGGTAACACATACCGAATTCATTTGAGATTACAAGGGTCGAAACTGTTTTCTTTCTTTATTTGACACACTATTGTGTACAATGCTGACTTGAGACAAAAATATATTTAATTGAAAACGATTACAAACGTTTTCCTTTACGAGTGAAGAGTTGCTATATTGTAATCTATTATACTGGCAGTACTGTTGTACAGGCTCGAATTAAGGGATGGTCTGTCCAGGTTTGGACTAAGGGGTTTTGAAGAACGGACATATGCTAATTTAAATGTACAAATTGGGTTGTACTCGGGGTGAGATAAATCTATTCTGTGTTTAATTACGGCTCATTCATTCTACATACATACAGGGTGTTATCACCAAATTATACGGTGAAAACGATAGTTTATACACGTGTTGGGCGTGTTTCCACAACAAGCACGTTTTATAGGTAGGCAGTTCCTTATGGTTGTAAGGAAATAATTTTTTTTCTGGTTAAATTCCACAAACTGGTCTTTGTTTCATAGGTACATGTAACTATTTGATCTAACAAAGCAATCAAAATGTAACTCTAATCAAATGTGGTTGTTACAAAAAGGTACAAAAAATATCGTATCATTAGGAACAAAATTGAAGAGCAATCTTTTACAATAGGAAATATAAGAACTTTGATTTGAAAATAGCTCCACATGACAGGAAGAATCATAAATGTAATCGAATCGTATTTTCGTCAGATTTGAAAGTTATTGGGTACATCCTTGCAAAATAAAAGAAGGTGTATCAGTTAATAAAAAATATTATTGCTCATGTAAGAAATAATATTTGGGTAAGCACAATACTAATTTCTACTATTTGTTTTTCAGCAAAGTTCCTGGTAATCTTGTTGGTTACTCTTTTATGCATCTCTATGACAGTATCAATCGACAGTAAGTACTATTATTATCTATATATTATTTCCTGATGAGTATATAGAGAGTGCCCACACATGATGGCTATCTAAATAAATGTTTTCATTATTGTTAAGCAAAATAGCCATATCACAATTAGGCTTATCTTGTTCCTAGCGAGTCTATAAAAATATCTACAGAGGTACCCACAAAAAATACGAATCGGTTGTGTTTTTGGCATTAAAGCTGATATTTAAAAAAAATCCGTCTCGACCATATTATATTGGAGTTAAAAAAAGAGCGTTTTAAAAGGCAAGGGCGAGCTAGAGACAGGAATTGAGAGTTCTAATATTATAGAATATACTGATTTACTTCCTGACTTATGATCCTAAATATTAAAAGATATTTTTTTTAGCTGGTTTATTCAATCAAACAATTAGGTTTTATTTTCGTTAGATGATTCTGTCACGTGATATGTAATATGCCTATCAATTTTTGATCATGTTTTTTATGGCAGTGGCACACACAGTAAAGGAAGATCCTATGTATAGTTGTAGGTGGTAATTATAGGTGGGAAACAGATGTCTTGTGAGTGAGTTCCACAGTAATGCAGTGCGGAAGACAAATGAGTCCTTGTAAAGCGACGTTCTAGGTGTTTCCAGTTGTACAACGAACGGGTAAGCTCTTGCCGTCTGTCGCGACTGTCTGACCAGCGTTGCTGGGGCGGGATGATGCGGGCCAGATCCTGGGAACATCTGTCGTCAAAATATCTGTAAAACAGGCATATCTCGGTCACATGTTTGCGGTGTTCCAGTCTATCCAGATCCCGGGTCAACTCCAACGAGACCGCACAGCTCTCTTCTGAATGGAATCCAGCAGCTTTAGGGTGTGCTTAGGTGCGGCACCCCAGATATAAGAGCAATGTTCTAAGCAAGATCTTATTAGCGCTTTGTAGAGCAATGGCACCTGCTGCGGTGTACAAAGTTTTTGTTGCGAAATAGCCCACCAAGCTTCTGCGAGGCTGATTTTGCAATGTTAGCAAAGTGGTCATGCCAGAACATATTGCTGTTGACAGAGACACCCAGCAGTCCGATTTACGAGGATGAAGGAATTATCGATCCTGCCGTAGGTAATGATCTTCGGGCTCGCCGGTATTGGCTTTCTTGGTAAACGAGGTTGCTTGGATTTTTGCTGCATTGATCGACTTAAAGTTAATAAAGAATATCATGAGCAAAATTGTTATTTTAAAATATTTTTCATATTTTATCTCATCTTATAGGTACACTTATCTTGTCTTTGCTTTTTATATTTTTATGCCAACTAAAGCATTTTTTACGGCTGAAACACCGTATTACACACATTTACACGTAGTATTTGATGAGGGCTGCCCATGGCTTTTCTTGTATAGAGCAGAGTGTAAACGGTTTTTATATTCCGACGTGTCATAATGACGTTCGTATGGAACGCATTTTGAGTGTCACATTTTATTGGATCGAGTACTCTACTGATTTCATTATAGGACTGAGGACATAATGATTTCATTATAGGACTAGTACTATAATGAAAAAAATATCCAGGTATACCTACTTTGCAAAAATAAAAATTTATTCAAAACAACAAACGAACAAACTTATTAACGATTAAAATTAAATACTACATTAGTACAACTTCCTAAATTAATAATTTTAGATGCGTCGAAAGGCGTCGAAATTATCCCATTATTCTGGTTGTTTAATGTTGTATTTGATGTTGATATTTGAATATTGGTATCTTCTGGAAGAAAAACAGTCGGTGATGATTTTTCGCCAAGAATAGATACTGAAATTCTTTTTTTACTTCCATGTGAGTTTTCTATATAACCTTCGGCAACTGTGTCACTTTTCCAGCCACCATGACGTTTAATAGTGTGAAGATTTGCTCCTGAATCAGCCAACAATGAAGCCGAAGACCTTCGGAAACAGTGTCCAGTATATTCGTCAGAATTAGGTAACTTTAAAAAGGAAGCAATTGTCTTGCACATGTTTCCAAAAGTATGAATACCCACTGGCTGCTTTGTATATTTGTTGTTTCTAATGGACAAAAAAAACGAGAATTGTCAGCATCACTAGGTCTAATTGAAATATAGCTTCGAATCAATTGCATATTTATTCCTTCAATATCACCAGGTGTTACGAAAAATTCTCGGGAAACATTTGATTTTGTATGGGGTATCGAATTCTAAAAACAGTCCCTTCATCATGCACATCTTCCATTCTTAAATTTTTAAGCTCCTCTCTTCGGCATGCTCCACTTATGCCTATTATCAATGATACTTTCAATAGCAAATATTTATCAGTTTCTGCTTGTTGTAAAAACTTTGCAATATTGTCTTTTGTCAAAATTTTAGACTTTTTGGGTTTGTAAGCATCGGAGATACGTTTTAAAAAAACAATCAGGTGAACAAACTTACGTATATCAACATTTTGTTTAATTAACAACGTGCTTCGTAACATTGAGTAATAAATCCATAAACTTGAAGACTTTTTTGTCATTGATTGTTCTTTGAAATAGGCTAAAAGTACTTTTTCGTCTGCAACATTTCTAACACTTTTCTTGTGACACCAACTTTCATAACTGGCATAGGTTTTTTCTATAGGCCTTTAGACTTTTCCGGCAATAATCCAGCAACTGCAGAGCTAGCTAATTCTTCAATGTTTGACGGTAAATTAGTCATTTCATTTATTTTACTATTAAAAAATTATTTTAAATGCCTAAACTTTTCAATAAATTTCACGTAATTCAACGTTGACAAATGTGGTTGACAATGACAGAAGAATATCTACAAGCAAAAAATTTCATTGTTACCTACCTTAAGGTTGTTACACACATTATTACCTCAGATACGGATACCTACTGAAATTATTCACATCACAAATCCAATAAGTGTTTTTTTCTTCAAACGTCAGTAAATCCGTCATTACTCGACTGTGTAGGCGGCCGTGAAGATTCGTTTTTCCTCCGCCGGAGCTTTACTTTTCACTTTTCCGCCGGCGGAGGTAAAAGTGTTGTCATAGCAACATAGATACAATACAAACAGACAACAAAATAAGCGTCAACAACTCAAGATTTATTAAACTACAACCTGTATTTATCACTCAATTTGTGACTGCATTTCTAAAAATCACTAATTTAGGAACAAATTGGTTATTATTTAATCGAACTTCCTCAATAACTGCTTATCAATACGGAATTAAAACGCAATCGGAGACACAATCTTAAAAAATAATTATTGTTGACAGTGTCCACTGACAGCTTTATGTTACATTATATTCACCGACACCGGTCTAAGCAAGGCCACCTACGACCGTGGTCTAAGCTGCCTTGCGAACCCATTTATCTTTAATAATAATTAGATATTATTACTATTAAAAAGAGATGTTTTTGCATTAATTTGTCGACATTGAAGAAAAAACAGCATATTTTATTTGGAGGAAAAGTTACTTTTCATGGCTTGCTCTCTATTACCAGCCTCACTCCGTTCGGCTGTTAAACACGAGCGCGCCATGAAAAGTATCACTTTTCCTCCATATAAAATAATATACTATTTTCTTCAAACGTCAGTAAATCCGTCATTACTCGACTCTGTAGGCGGCAGTGAAGTTTCGTTTTTCCTCCGCCGGAGCTTTACTTTTCACTTTTCCGCCGGCGGAGGTAAAAGTGTTATCATAGCAACATAGATACAATACAAACACACATCAAAATAAGCGTCAACAACTCAAGAGTTATTAGCACATGGCCACGCTTGACAGCGTTTTTCTGCTCCATTTCAAATCAAGTCACACTGTCACATTTTTGACACTTTTGAAAGTATTAACGTTTAGATTAATTAACTCTTAGCTAAGTATATTTCTACAAATTATAATTTTAAACAGTGAAATAGGCATTTCCACAATTGAATTTACTTTGTCACATGAGGTACTGAGTACGAAAAATACATAATTCACCACTAAATTATCACATCGTGTTTGTTCGAATATCGAACGCCGCGTTTTGAGCGCTAACTTGGCCATCTACATAAGAAACTGTGCGGAGCGTTTTTGTCGCTGCGCCTCAAAAACGCTCATAAAGGCGTTTTCAAAATCAGTCGCTGTCGCTGGTCGCAAGCCTGGCCGCCTACATAACAATTAATGCAACACATCACAGCGACCTGGTCGCGACGTTTGTGTCGCCGCGACCAGGTCGCAAGCATGGCCGTACCCTTAAACTAAAATTTGTATTTATCACTCAATGTGTGACTGCATTTCTAAAAATCACTAATTTAGGAACAAATTGGTTATTATTTAATCGAACTTACTCAATAACTGCTTATCAATACGAAATTAAAACGCAATCGAAGACGCAATTTTAAAAATATAGTAATTGTTGACAGTGTCCACTGACAGCTTTATGATACATTACTATAGCAACAACCTGAGCCTATTCACCGACACCGCACCGGTCTAAGCCGCCTTGCGAACCCGCTTATCTTTAATAATAATCATTATTACTATTAACAAGAGACTTTTTGCATTAATTTGTCGACATTTGAAGAAAAAACAGCATATTTTATTTGGAGGAAAAGTTACTTTTCATGGCTTGCTCTCTATTACCAGCCTCACTCCGTTCGGCTGTTAAACACGAGCGCGCCATGAAAAGTATCACTTTTCCTCCATATAAAATAATATACTATTATTAAGGAAATCGCCGGAATATAAACGGTTTTTATAATCGAGAGGCAGTCCTTTTTGTCATAATTGTATTATTGCTAATATGTATCATTAATGCATGTAAAAGGCAAATAAATTCTTTGATATGAAATGAAATCACATATATATTAAATAAGGTTCTTACAGTTCTATTAACTGTATAATGCTTATGTTAGCACACACCTCTAGAGGTGTGTATTCAGCCAGTGGCGCAACCACGGGATATGGGGGATATATCCCCCCACGGATAAGGAATATTAACCCTTTAAAAGACAAAAACAATACACGTTATTTTGTTTTATAGCTTAATTAAATATAATTATTCAGAATAATAATGAACTAACATATGAATGGCGCTGCGTGCGTGGTCGTTTTCACAGTAAATGGATCGACCACTGAACTGAAATCACCTGATTCCTCATGTCAAAACGAAGAAATTAAAGGTTGTTTAAAGACATTTAATTGTATTTTAAATTCGGGACTGGCTACAGCTTTTAAAAAAATCACCACGGCATTGAGTGGTGACTATACCAATGATCACAGCGGAAGCCGAAAGGTGCTTTTCAACTTTGAAGTTGAAGTAAACTGATTAAAACATATTTAAGAAATTCAATGGGGAATGATAGAATAAATGCTTTAGCCATGTTGAATCTTGAGAGTGTTATGGTCGAACAAAATTCAGATTTTAATGAAAAGTTTATTTATTTTGGACAAAAACAGGCGAATGGAATTTGACTTTAAAAACTAGGAAACGGCAAGGTCGAGGTGCTAACCACCGACTAAAATATGTACAGGGTTATCCAACGAGGACTAGACAAGGCGTTTTTTTGACTTTCCCTGTACTTTTATAAAAAAAAAAACTGAAATAGCCATCTTATGTAATTTTCTCCCGCGAATTCGGATATGGTCAGCAAAAAACAATTGAACATCAAATAAAAGTGCTTTTTTTTTTTAAATGGGATGCCATATTTTTAATGTGCTTATTCGATTTCTCATATAAATTTTGATCTAAAATGATGGATTTTTAATTCAAAAACGCTTCTTCAATTTTAAATGCGGAAAACGTTCGTCTACCGTACGATTAATACCTGATAGATGGATACCGGTTTCACCTGTTCAACCTTTAACCTGCTTTAAAGCGGCCGTCAGTCAAACCAAATAATCAACTTTCAAATTTCTATACTGAATTTTTCACGAATTAGTTACAAATAATGAAATATTCCTTAGAAGAACGACTAAGTGTAATAAAATTATATTACAAAAGTGAAGAGAATGCTCTACAATCACAAAGAACATTTTTTGAGAGTTTCCAGAAACACATATCAGCAGATACAATTCTCAGAATTAAGACCCTATTTGAAGAAAGCAAGACATTGAAAGATAAGCCAAGAAAGATGAAAAGACAACAATATTTTACTATAAATCCGATGAGTTCTATTCCACAAGCGGTACGAGACGTAAGGTCTGGTCCAGGACTCCGGAGAGTAAGCTGTGGAACAGTTCACAGAACTTTAAAAAAATGTGGTCTAAAACCATATTGCATCCTTCCCGTTCTACTTAACACAACATCAAAAAGAACTTCGATTTCGATTTGTTGCTTCAATGCTGATGAGAGAGCAAGACGAAGATTATAGTTTATATAATAAAATTCTATGGACTGACGAAGCGTCATTTACAACATCGGGGGTATACAATCGGAAAAATACAAGATACTAGGCAGCAGTTAACCCTCATAGATATGAAATGATAAAGTTTCAAGGTAGGAGCTAGCTTAATGGGATGTTAGAAAATCGAATCATTGGACCACTATTTTATCGTGGCTCTTTAACAGGCCAAAGACACCTCCAGTTTCTTCGAAACGATATCGAGGATTTCTTGGAAAGATTGCCATTGCAAGTCTACAACAATATCATTTGGCAGCAGGATGTTGCTCCGTCTCATGCAGTTCGAGAAGTGGTAACATACTTAAATGAGCATTACAATCAGTGGATTGGCCGTAACGGAGCAATTCATTGGCCACCAAATAGTCCCGATATCACGCCAATGGATACATTTTTATGGGGTCATTTAAAAAATGTAGTTTATCAACGACCGAACAGAAGTCTCGAGGATATTCAGCAAAAAATTATAAATGAAATTAATAGACTTAACCAGGACCAAAATATTGTAAGAGATTCCTTGGAGAGACTGAAAAGGGGGCATCGGTCGTGTTTTGAAAATAATGTATGGAGGACACATCGAGCAATTATATTATTGAGATTAAAGTTATTAAGTTAGTTTATAGTTTTTTCTAATATGGCATACTGTTTTTATACGTAAATAATAGATTTGCAAAAAATACCATTATTTGTAACTAATTCGTGAAAAATATAGTATAGAAATTTGAAAGTTGATTATTTGGTCTGACTGACGGCCGCTTTAAAGCAGGTTAAGGGTTGAACTTGAACAGGTGAAACGGGTATCCATCTATCAGTTATTAATCGTACGGTAGACGAATATTTTCCGAATTCAAAACTGAATAAAAAAGGTGTTTTTGAATTAAAAATCCATCACTTTAGATCAAAATTTATATGAGAAATCGAATAAAACATTAAAAATATGGCATCCCATTTAAAAAAATAGCAAAGTGACTCCTAGCACTTTTATTTGATGTTCAATTGTTTTTCGCTGAACATATCCGATTTCGCGGGAGAAAATTACATAAGATGGCTATTTCAGTTTTTTTCTTTTATAAAAGTACAGGGAAAGTCAACAAATCGCCTTGTCTAGTCCTCGTTGGATAACCCTGTACAATAAACCTCTTTTTGCCATCAAATTCTGATATATATTAGTAACGTTTTCGAACTTCTCATGAACTTTTTCCAACTTTATTGATTTGTAGTTACAATAAACTGTTTTAATGTTTACACTTCTGAAATCAGTAAGTACCTGCTTATTTTTGATTTCTTTAAGTGCGCAAAATTGCCCTTCAAGAGAGCGCCGAATCCTTATTTTTTTTAACAATTTTAACGACTTTTAGGTAAAAATTGGTCGTGGCACCCCCAAAATCTCCTGACTTCGGCGAGTTAACTTTAGGCTGCGGCTGCGGCGAGCTCTTTGGTGGTGCCGCCAAATGCCTTCTCTTCCTGTGCTCTCCTACTTTATAGACCCACAAGCCGCCACTGATCCCCCCAAGAGCTAACTCTGGCAACGCCACTGTAGTTAGCACAGGTTTTCCGCTCTAAAATGTATTCGCCCTAGGCTTCAACCAAGTCAGCCTATGCGTAAATCTGGAGTTGACTGCTGTAGATATGACGTCAGAAGTAATAGTATTGCTATGTAAACGTTAAATCATAAATCATTCGATCTTTTGGTATTTCTTAGTTTGGGTTAACTATATACCATATTCTCGTGATTTAAATTATTTATTTGAAGAGCTGGATCACCATGCATGGCGCCGCTTTCAAAATATTTTATTCTATTTTAAATTTTACACTGCATGAGAAAAGGGGCAAGGCAAGGTTTATTAATGTAAGTATGTGCTGTAAATATACGTTAGTTACACACACCGATCTCCATGAGATCGGTGGTTACACATGATATTTTTCAGTATTGCTTTTCGTCGCACTTTTAAAATGATGTCTTACCATGCTGTAGCAGGGATAAACATAATTACACTTTTTTATTAAATAATGAATGTGCTGAAACAATAGTATTTCTTGAAGTTTATGGCAAATTTAAAACATATTGAGGAACCTGTTTTGGCTTTGTGATCAACAAAAAACAAAAATGCTACAAAAGGGCTCGGTGGTTGAAATGGGGGTTTTGGAAAGTTTCGTCATTGATCAATCGATCCCTACGAGGAACTAAACTAGTATTTAGCATACCATGAATTGCATCAATTAAAATGCACGTGCTTTGTTAAACATCTTTTAAATATAATAAAAAGGAAAATTGTTGCTATATATTGCATCATATATTCCACTTATTATCTAAACATTGAGATATTTAAATTAAGGTAGTGCAGATAGATACATTGCAACTGTTAATAAATTGCAATTCTCAACACAGGGCCACTCGGAGCATTAAAGTTTTAGTCTTAAGAACATGAACACTAGCAAAGGATCTTATGTGTAACATTTTTAAATTCAGATGACAATATGGCATTTACCTTTCGCTGCTAAATGTTAAATTTTTACGTAATGAAATAAGTGAAAAATTACAATATTTGTTGTGACATACTTTTTAGTCATTACAGAACACTGGTTAAGCTCAGATGAACCGGATTTTATCTGTAACTTAATGTTATTTTGTCCGATGCAGAAAAGAATTAGACCATAGCACAATAATTTAATTTAATAAGCAAATTTTGCTTGGATTAATATCAATAATTATGATTCCTTTTGTGAAGTTACTTCATTGTCGCTCGATCAATGCGAAGTACGAAGATCTAGACCACTGATTTGAATGTCAGTAGAGCGAATCCTAGCCTATAATCTACTAAAAATACTAAAGTGACTGAGCACCTCACTCATTCATCACCGCTCAGCTAAAACGACTTGACGTACAAAGATAATACAGCATTCGATTAGAAGGTATTTTTCGAAACTCAATTCCCCTTAAAAATGACATATTTTTTTTATCTTAAAGAGTATTTACTATTTCAGAAAACCGCGAAACGCAACAATTTTGTTTTATTTTTTACGCAGAACATCATTTTTGTCTATTCGGGAGGATAATGCAAGGGGGTACGAAATCTTTATTCCCAGGGGTTGAATTTTTTTTTCGTTTAATAGAAAATTGTTTTTGGTGTGCAATTTGATTTTAAGAAAGGTTAATTGATTTTAAAGAAGGGATATTTCAAAACTCAAACTTCAAGGGGTTGAAACAACCATTTAAAATTTAAAATAAACTGCTCGTCAAAAAAAACGACGCACCTAGTTTTTTGGACAATATTTGAAAGCTCGTTATTGGAAACCTACTCAACCGATTTTAAAAAACTTTGGAGATTCTGAATAGTTGATTCTTTGGCTCTTACGTCTATTTTTTGTAATAAGATATTTTGCACCTAATATATACTACAGGGTGTTAAAGAAAGAGATGTTTTTTTTACAAAATTTCAAGTTGTCCCCATTCATGGGGTAGTTGAGATTGATAGTCGTAATACCTCTCTTTACTTACAGTTAGGTAATACCTCGGGACGTATTTGAGATTTTGTGGATATCTTGGCTAACTACGATTATATGGCAATTTTTCGAAAATTGTCGTTATTTTCCAGTTTAGTCCCAATAATGAACAAACTACGGAGGTATCCATGAATTGTGAACACGACGTCTTACGGTAGGTCATATGCTACCAGTTTATGTACGTTACGTGATCCATAAAACCAGAAAGTTCAGATTAAGGGATATGTTTTACACAAAATATTGCACGAATACTACTAAATGGTCCCTAGAATACCTAAAAATTGAAATGATAGGTGGGTACTTAAATAGGACCCTCTGTTAAAAAATGAATTATTTTATTACCATTTTACTTTTTCAATCACCCTGTATATTCGAAGGTAATTTCGAGTGTAATTTGAACGGTTGTAAGAGACAAAAACTCGTTTGCATATTTATGGTAACGTTACACGAAGTAATATCCTTATTTTACCATATTTTGACAACTGACTGATTTATCATCAAAAATCAAAAACCGTTTCGAGAAAATACCCCATTCTTAATAATCCATGGTATTAAGGTCGCATTTTAAGTTTACAGGTATAATTTTCTTTGGTTTGAATTTCTATTTTGAATTTTCAAAAAAAAATTTGTGTAAAACCTATCCCATAATTTGAACTTTCTGGTTGACTGGATCACGTAACGTACATAAACTGGTAGCATATGACCTACCGTAAGACGCCGTGTTCACAATTCGTCGATACCTTCCGTAGTTTGCTCATTATTGGGACTAAACTGGAAAATATCGACGATTTTCGAAAAATTGCCATATAATCGTAGTTAGCCAAGATATCCACAAAATCTCAAAAACGTCCCGAGGTATTACCTAACTGTAAGTGAAAAGAGGTATTACGACTATCAATCTCAACTACCCCATAAATGGGGATAACTTGAAGTTTTGTAAAAAAAACATCTCTTTCTTTAACACCCTGTAGTATATGTTAGGTGCAAATTATCTTATTCCAAAAATTAGACATAAGAACCAAAGAATCAACTATTCAGAATTTCCAAAGTTTTTTAAAATCGGTTCAGTAGGTTTCCAATAACGAGCTTTCAAATATTGTCCAAAAAACTAGGTGCGTCGTTTTTTTTGACGAGCAGTTTATTTTTCATTGACCAAACAGTATTTCCTATTATTTTTTTACATAGTAAATTTTTTTTATATATATATATTTGAGAAGGTAATGTAAGGGAGTAGGAACTACCTCGAATTAAAAATTCGTCGGAATTCCTTAAAATAATGTTAAATCTTGGTAGCAAATTTTACAAAATCCGTATCCCAAGAGGTTGACACAACCCTCTAAAAGTAAAAAGTTATTTTTTATTTTTTAGTAGAAAGCTAGATTTTGGCATATAGGTTGATTTTAGAGTATAGGGAAAAATTCCCGAAGGTTTGAAACGATCCCTTGAAGATGAAAAAATATATATATCTCAAAAAATATTGACTATTTTACAGACACATTCTCATCACCTCAATTATATCATATTTTGTAGTTGGTGTACTTTTTTTTGACAGGGTAATTATTATTCAAAGGAGTGATGTTAAACCCTCTAACGAAGATGCACGTAACCAACTAGTTTTAAATAAAATAATAAAACAATTCTGGGGTCGTCAAATGCGGTGACGATTATGCACACCGTAATGGCAACACTTTTGTAATTTTTAATTAGAATTTGAACTATAAAACTATCGTGAACTCCGTCCTTTTTAATGCGTGACCGCACCACTTGCATTGCATAACTGCTTTTGCAGTGCAACGATGTTGCCAGCTGACCGGAATATGCATGATGTTTTTGCCCTTTTGATTCAAGTGTTTTAGCGTAACGTTGGGCTCTGTTAGAACCAGGTACTGGTTTTTTTCATTTCGTCGACTTCTTTGATCTTAAGTTCGTGTTCATCAATCAGTAAATTTCTAACTTCTTGCGCTTTTATGTCCCCATCCAGTTCCATCAGGCAAAGGCGTGTGATTCCTGCGTCTTTTCTACATATGATTGATATTCTACGCTGTCCTTGACAAACATTCTCTTTAAATTCTGCCAATTTTTGGTCTTTTGACTAAGATTATAATAGAGATTCTCGTATATTTCAGTTTGAAATCTGTTGTATTGACTTATTTCTTATTTGCCACAAATTCATGGTGGTTTATCATCCCTCATTTGGTTAATATGGGGGCTGGCGATGCTTCCTTTGGCCTAGCAATGTCTTTGGTTTTGGTACGACCCTCGGCGCTCTTAAAGATGCTTTGTATGCCGCGGCTTCCTGCGTTAATGTCGCTGAGTTATCGTTTCCGTCAGTAGCGCTGGCCGGTTGAAATTTATATCTAGTTAGAATCAGCGGATCTCCACGAAATAAATTTACCGTATGTTTCGTTTAAAAGTTACCGTATATTTCGTTTAAAAGTCTGTACACCTACGCTTGCAGGTGCATACAACACAGATCTCACCATGGACAGCCGCTTCACCATGGATTTGACAATCCAAGGTTCCTGGATAAGTTCAATTGCTGTACCCTCCTCTACTATCATTCTGCATAGGTGGGCCGTAGCAGCCCCACTATGCTGCAGATTTATCTGTAGAATGGACATGGTCAACGCCCGCTCTTCATTCGTACGGGAGAGCGCCCCCTCAGTCTTAGTCAGACTGACGGAGCTCTGCCCCCGTGGCACCTCCCGGAGGGAGTCCCACCTCTACGCTAGTCTTTGAATGAGGAGCGGCCAGTGGCCACCCACCATGGCAGAACCGGCAGCCTCCTCAGAGGCCCCCACGTCCATGTCCATGGCGAGTTCATCCTCGGGGCCCTCCTCCGGAGAGCTCCCGTCTGGAGCCGTTGGCCCCTCCTCAGGTCTCGACCCCGGTGCGGCCAAGGTTACCCTTACCTGCACCGCCAAGCAGAAGAGGAGAGAGCCCCTGGACGCGATGGTGGACCTGACATAGACCCCATCACAATCCTGGAGCCCTTCTCCTCCGTCGTCCTCTTCCAGAGTCGGCAGTCCAAACCATTCTGGACCTCACGGCAGCGGACTATCTGTTCATCAAAGACGTCCGCCCCCAGCGCAGGAATCCAGACCGTCGCCCTCCTAAGCCTCAACCCTTGCGGGTCCACCTCGACCAAGTTGGCGACTCCGCAGCGCCTGACGTTAATCAGTTCCCTACGGATCCACCCCCTGGAACCCTCATCCGCAACGATCAGGATATGGCCCCGCCAGACCCTGATCGTGCGAATTCTAGGGGGAGATACATCTCCCCTCATTATGCTGAGGCTTACCCAGTGATTGAGAGTCCCAATGAACCTCAGCACGTCCTCGGGAGACAGGTTTGTTTCCTGCCCCTGAAGACCCACCAGGATCCTTGGTCCCTCCGCCGTGGCCGCCTGAGTATATGACGGCGGGGCCCCTTGTGTGGAGCCACTCACGGTCGTACTTTCTTTCGCGGATTCCGCTCTTTTGGGACCCGCCTTCTGCTGGCCCCTGAGTCGACCTTCCTTTTTCTCTTCCCACCCGCTGTTTCCGGAGTGCCCCCTACGGAGCCTTCCGTTGACGGCGTGCCAGGTTGATTCTGGGCCGAGGACAAGCTCGCTGTCAGTCCAGCCGCCAGGAACCTCTTCCTCTTCGCCTTCTTCTTCTGAGCCCCGCTTCTGTTTTTGAAGCGGGGCTCCGTTCCACTGGCTGAGGGCCTAGCCGTGTCCGAGTCCAAGCCCATGCCCCCTTAGCTGGTAGCAGGGGTAGCCATCGGTCCCCTTGTGGAGCAGGTTGCGAAAAGGCATATTAGCCGAAAAAAAATATAAGGCTTAACCTAAAAAGCTCGGGGGCGATTCAAACAGTGACAAGTTAGCCAAGTGCGTAAGGAAAATAGTGAAGCTATATTATTGTGACTAGAGCTATCTCAGCAGAAGAATCAAAGGCTATTTATCACTAGTTCGCAAATCATACGAAACCAGAGCTGTCTGTGCACTGGGAGCCGTGTTTGGAGAGTAATAGTCTAAAACACACAAATCACACATTAACCCCCAAAAAGACCCCCTTGATTTAGGTACACAAAATCAGAGAACTGCTAAGCAACATTTGACGACTTGCCAAGAATTGGAGTATCGTACATAATTATCACCCCCCAAGTTATTTACTAAAAACCCCAAGAAAGAAAGGAGTTTTAAAACCCTCCATGAGGAATTTCCTGCCTTAAGGTTATAGTAGTAGTACAACTCTCTGTTGGCCTTTTTCTTTCGAAAATTCAGCCAGAAACGACCTCTATCCGGCTTAGTAAGAGCTGGGGCGACCCATCCCAGATTAGTTACACCTGTCGAGTATGTACCCCTGGGCCTCCGACTTGTACATGCACGGCTTGTTTTAAGGTTCGAACACCACCGGCTGGACATTCACACACATTTAAATCTTGTACATGCACGGGGCCTAACCCCCGACTGGACGTCCGAATCTTATTCGGGGAATCTACACAGCCCCTGAAAGCCCCATGTGCCCCCAAACAAACATATATGTATATGAAGCTGGAACAAAATGGCTGATACCCGACACGTGCACACTCGACCGAAGACGAATCGGAAGTCGCCTTAAGGTTATCCTAACCAAAAACTCGCGACGAACGCCCGACGCGACGATGCACAAAAGACGATTTTAATCAATACCTCCTATAACTAGGCCAACTAGCTATATTAAAATTTGCAGTGACGTCATCAAAAGTGGTCTATACTTTTTTGCCATAAGAAAAGCATTAAGAGGAGCCAAGAGAAGCCCAGTAAAAGTATTAATTATTTTATCGCGCCTCCCTCCGTATTTAACGTTGATTGCCCCGCTGGGCGACTGGAATGTCAATTCACATCTCGACGTCATGTATCCGGTGCTGCCGGATTGGGCGCTTTGTCACAATTTGAGCTACTTCCACTGTAGTTTGCCACAAATTATTTTTCAAAGAAACGTAAAATATTCGTCTTGGATTCCAAGATTACAATTAACAATATATTAGATACTAAATGTAAAAGTTTGCTTTGGTATATTATAGTATAGTTATATTAAATATAAATAAATATTTAAAAGTCCGAGAAACCTATATAAAAACCGAAAAGGGAAGCATAACGGAATCAAAACCTTTTAGAAAATAAACGTTGCTAAGCAATAACCTAATTATTTTGTATAAATATTTAGTTCCATTTAAAAACATAATTTCAAATGTCATTCAACAAATGCTGTAAAAATTAAAGTCCAACTAAATATACGTTAAATATTTTACATCCCAAATAATGTATGAAACTAACTCTACCAACCCAGACGAACCAAATCCTAAGGGTCAGAAGGAGGCAATTCTACAAATTCGTAACAATATTTATTTTTTACCATTGTGCAACGAGCAACGCGAACGATTTATTTGTTCTAGGATGACGAGACGGTTCTTAAAAATCTGGCAACGCTGCCTGCTGTCAGTTGGCGTTGTACTTTCAATCGACGTTCGATCGACCGGTTTTCTATTAATTTCAATTGATTTTGCTTTCATTTCTTTATAATACGTCCTTTATTGTGTTTAAATTTATGTGAACAATGCCGTGCAGATGTTGTGCCCCAGGCTGTCGTGGCTTTCGAAAAAGTGATGCGTTACAAAAGAAATGGCTTCAAGCTATTCCGCGAGACAATTTAGTCAGAGATTATTACAGCGACTAATACCTGATTTAGTGCCCAATAAAAAAAACTAAAGTGTGTGAGTTACATTTTTCTGCAGGTAATATAATTTGGATTAATTCGCAAGAGGATCCAAACTTAGATCCAAAGTCAGGTAAAATCATTACAGTACATTTAAAATACCATCGATTGAAGGAAAATGCCATACCAACTACATTTCCAAACTGCCCCAATTACTTCTCAAAAAATGTGTTTGTTCGTAAAAGTAAAGACGAAAAAAATAAGGAACTTGAGGAATTACAATTGTTGCAAGCAATACAAACAACGAAGTAAAGAGGAGTTTAATATCCATAGAGAGGCTACATGTAATTTTGAGGAGTTTTTAAAACTATTTTCAAATTTTATTGTTAAGGAAGGGTGGTTTCCAGTAAGAGCTATAGACAAAATAACTTCTTTTAAGCTTGAGTATACTCCTGGTCTTATAATGACTTGAGCGATTGTAATAAATAATAATTTAATATTAGAAACATTTTTATATGGCCAGTCTATTTCTGTTTCAATAATAAATTTAAAATCCCCATTTATAACCGGCAGTTTGGATGAATTAGAATGTTTAATCGATGCAATTGATAATATGATATCAATTTCTCTTATAATGACCTCCCCATTACTAGTGAAACTTCCCATAACGAAAGTGAGATGAATTCACATCAACCTGATTCTGACCAAGACAAGAAAACAAAAAAAAAAGAAATTTGTAACGGATATTCTTTTAAACCTAAAAGGCTCCGATGAATTTACACAAAATCTAAAATTTATTTCAGAACAGCTAACTTTGTTGAGTACGTCAAAAGAGAGATATCGGTATTCACTGTGCACTATTGTTTTATGTTCAATTTTGTTTACTATAAGCCTTCATTCCAATAATGACTCGCAGCCTTGTTTTAACCGGAAACCCTTAAATATTATTTATGTATGCAGAAAAAGGTAAGTACTTAAACTGCAATATAATTTTTGATTAAAAAAATTAGTAATACACATTATCAGTCATAATAGTCGTGCTTAAAGTAGTATCAGCTTGTAGGAGGTCTTGTATTAGGCCAACCACGTTTCAAACTACGTATGTATAAAAAAAGTTAAATCTACAATGTTTGTTTGTGTGATGTTTTTTCGAGATTTTTGCATCTAAAATGTCTACTTAACTGTGAAATTTTAAAAGAAATGTACATTTCAATATACGCCTGTAAATAAGTTAAGACCACTTTTGATGACGTCACGCGTAAGCCGTCTGGCCGTGTTGTAGGAGGTATTGTTTTAATGCGATTCTAATTAAATTCGTACGGAATTCGGCTTCGATCGCGTTTTGCAAAAGTCGCGTGCAGAACGAGAATACCCAAAAAAACGTAAAGGCACTGGTACGTGTTAAATATTAGTAATAGCTAGTAACTCTTCATTAGAGAGAAGATGCAAATAACTTGACATAGAGATTTATCACAAGAGTTTTCAATTATACAGGGTGTCCCAATTGTTAAAATTAGCAATCATTCGAATTACTGATTTTTGTATAAGGCTTTACCTTTGGTGAACCTATCTTCGTTTCCCTCGGACTGATAGTGAGATCAGTTTTTGGTCGGACGTCGAGAATTTTACAAGTAGCCAAGCAAGTAGCCCACTCGATAACGACTTGGCATCCCATTATATAAACAATGTAGTGACATGGATATTTTTATGTAAATATGTTCTATATTGTTGTGGAGGATTCTTTTTTACCTTAAAATTGATTGCCTTTGGCTCCACAAATGATTACGCTTATTTTGAATATGTATAGAGCCTCTTCGGTCCCGGATCCAGGATGTAAACCGCACAAGTGCTAGTTTAGTGACCCTAATGAATTTACTTACATCTACGTTCCGATAGTCAAGTCTGCTTGATAACGATAGCAGACTTGACTATCGGAATCCGGTGGTAAGGTCTGTCATTTAGAATACGAGAGCAATAGGTTCGACGCTCGCGCCGGGCCGCCGCATGTTTTTATTTATTTATTTATTTTGGATTAGTTAGTTTTTTGGAATGCTTTCGGTTAGTTTGAGTTAGTTCTTGTTAGTTGCGTCCCACAGTGTGCGAACCGAGTGGAAACAATTGAATGAAGTGAAAATGTAAAAATACAATTAAACATTAAACAACGCATGCGCGACATTAACGGGCGGGCTTGGTGTTTACGTGCTAGTTCACGCGGCCATGCCGAGTCTACGCGGCCCCTCACCGGATGACCCCAAGTTGCATACAACCCACAGCACTCCTTCGCCACTCACTGAAGCGGTTCCAAAGGCACATGAGCCTTTTGAGGCGACGCGACGCGACGTACAAGCGCGCGGACGATATTTAGGTATTATACCACATCTTCCTTATTAGAAGGATTCCACTAAAATGTTTGAAAGTGGAGTTATGAGTAATTATAATCTATGATGCCACATTTTAAATGTTTTGCAATAAATTACCGAAAGCGGCAAAAATTAAAAGCAACTTAAAGGCTTAGGTATACTTCGGCTCATATATAACTGTGTAAAATGTCCTAAACTTATTTAATACACTTAAGTTCTATCTAAATGGAATTATTTTGAAATATCAATGCACGAAAATTGAACCTTTTTCCATTTTCTGAGTCCACAGAAAATATTTCTGGCCCAAAAAAATTTAGGAAAAGTCATAAAAAATTTACACTATTGAGATTAACTTATTTTTTCTCAATTTTAACGCATCCTGAACCTACTTATAAAATGTGGCCTCTCAAACTTTCGTTACTTCAAACGCTTAATATATTCTCGTAATATTCTTATAGTTATTGTACTTTAAAGTACTATATGTCCTTCCTATACCTACAACTTTCATATGAACACTTAACAGGTATCTAATATGTTGTGTATTTTAGATGGCTGTCCGATATCAAGCAAGATGACTGCCTGCTCACCAAAATGTAAGGACGACTCAGAATGTGCCGGAAGAAAATGCTGTCCAAATATTTGTAATGCCAAATCATGCGTACCCGACCACCTGAAAGAATCAAATAAATATGATGGATATAAAAACCAAAATACTAGTGAGTACACACCTTATACAAAAGATAGGTCATTAGTACGTGGTTTATCAGACAAATTGCTGCCTATTACTCCACTTTAGTTATATATATTTTTAAAAAAAATTTTATGGTAGTGGCACACACAATATAGGGAGATCCTATGGCGCTCGACGAGCAGTGTGTGTGCGAAGATATATATACATACATATATATA